>JBBPPM010000072.1:0-28720 GCA_038092015.1 Leccinum huronense
AAAGACGAAGCCGCTCAAGGTCTATGATACAAGGTGAATATAAAGTAGAGGCGATAAGCGAAGCAAAAGGAAAGGGAAAAGAGATACATGGAGAGTCTCGGAGACAATCGTAACACTATCACTACTTTTTTTTATTTTCTTTGTAACAATTTTTCCTGACCACTAAATCTTACCGGACCTTTTGTAGAAGCTTTATATACATCTAATAAATGGATAAATGGTCTGACACCATTTACTGATCTATATTTCAGTTTTGCATTTTAGTTTTTAATTCCCATTGAAGCATATAGACTGTGGAATTTGAGATGGTATTGCCAAATATGGATGAGCAACCCAAGAAATTGGTGGGAACAATGTGGATGCCAAAATGTATAGTGTATTTTTCACAGATTTGCATGGAGCATGACATTAGGTCATTTTGTTACTTGTTTACATATTAATGCTCTGCATGTAATGGCGGTAGTGCAATGAATGGAATTCAATGTAACGTTTTCATTCTCACATTTCACTTCTTCACCTCTTTCACATCACTCACTCGTCACAGCCTCGTGTTAGTCAGTATATATAAGCCCGTTTCATGTATCGTAATTCTCTAGTTTTGGAATACTCATTTATTCTCTCGATTCTCGTCTCTCCGACGACTTGAGTGAATCATCGTTGAGCATATCCGTAACATTATTCCAAAACTACCCTAAACTGCCGACACTTCGTCCTTGGTTCCCTTATCCTCTTCGCTTCATATCACTTCACCCGACTCGTAACGCACTTCGCCACACGTTTCGTGTTCCACAGGAAAGTCCTCTCAACAAGGCAGTAGCTAGGGCCATAGTCCCTACACTCAAATCTCTTAGGCGCAAGTCCCACTTCCTGAGCGTTCGCTGTCGATTTGTCACGTGCTCTACGTCTTAAACTCTTGACGATAACGAGTACCCGGACCCAGGGTATAGGGATTGCTCCGCACGAGTTTAAAGTGTCGTTGGTCGCGAGAAAACCCAGAGAATACAACTCTGTCACCACTGTAATTGAAACTTCGGTTTCACGGTCAAACACACCGTACATCCCCGTTAAACGTGTTGTGGCTAGGTCGTTGACCTCTGAATAGTGCCGAGTATCAGCGTTTGTAGTCGTAACTACGATTCGAAGGATCACTCTTCGAATTAAAATAAGAGTGGTAGCCTTACAGAGCTAAATCTGTGCCGAGAGTAAAGGCATTCTGGTTCCTCCACGTTTGATTCGACCCCTCTGGTGCCCCGCCAGTGTACTCCGACGCTATCCTCGTGTGGTAGCATTTTCCATTTTCTACATCCCGCCTAAACGCTCCATCGTACGGACGAGAAAGGACTTCGAGAGCCCCAACTCCGTACGACTGTTGCAGCCATGTCAAACCCCAATACAGGCTATTCGATGGCCCAAAATCAACCTATCCCAGCTTGCTACGCCATCTCACGCCCTACTTCTGTGGCGCAAATTGAAAGAACACGCCCTATCCACACCACAAACACACCTCCCCCAGCCCAAACCAAAATAGCCGATACTATGGAGGAATACCACAGCATGATGGCAGTGTAGGTCGTCGAATACAGAGATAACCCTGAGAAGGCTGGACCTCCACCCGTACTCCGACACCGCCCCACGATCTCATCACCCAAACCAATACGTCCTCCCTCTGTCACATCCCCATTTCGAGTTAGACTGCCACAACCAACTCCCACGGTGTCCCCCGCTCCCACGGTGACTTGAGACCCGGAACCTCGTGTCAACCCGATGACGCTTCCTCCACCGCTCGGCAAATCTCTGGTTTGCAGACCAGAGGACTTTGACGGCGACAAGGAGAAGTTTGACGAGTGGGCAAGACAACTACACCTACACATCGCAGGATTCGATTGTCTCCCAACTGCCCGCCAACGAATCATGATCGCCCTCTTCCACATGAAAGGCGGAACTGCCGGCAAGTTCGCCAACCACTTCTTCGCCACGAAAGGCAGTATCATCCACGCATATACGTACGAGATGTTCTGGACCGAAGTGGTGACCCAATTCAAAGACCCTGAGACTAGAGCAAAAGCCGAAATGAAACTCATGGTCCTCAAACAAAAAGAGAAACAAACGGTGGAAGCATTCTTTATCGAGATGCAACACCTATGCAATGAGGCCGAGTTCGATTGGATCACCAACCAAAGGACCCTCGTTGGTATCGCACGTCACGGTATCAAACAATATATCGTAAAAGCTGTGGAGACCGCTGCGATCGGTCACACGAACTCCATTCTAACGAGTGAGAGTATCGAAAAATGGGAACAAGCGTTAGTCCAGGCGCAAAACACGTTCCAAACCCACAAGGAACGCTACGGAGACGGCTATTGGAAAAAGACGTCCCCAAAAGTGGAGACAACCACTTCATCAAACCATAAGTCCGCTCTCGCTTCCTCCCCCACTTCTCCCCCCGTCTTGGTAGCCACAATCCCGGGAACCACCAGCCCAATGGATATCTCCAAAGCTCGAGCAGAGGGCCTCTGTTTTAAATGTGGAAAGGCTTGGCCCTGCAAAGACCATATGCGCCCTCACCAAAATCGCCGATTTGAAATCGATGGAGTGGAAATCGGAGATGACCCAATGGCAAAGATATGTCAGATGGTCGCGGACAATAAAAAGGATTTTCCCAAAAGCGAGTAGACAGGTCGACTGCTCGTGTATGTAGTATGGTTTCGAAAGATGTAACACCACCTAAGTCATTGCAGAATAAATTTTCCGTGTTGCCTATCGAATCGTGCGAGACCGAAAGAGAACAACTACTGAATGAGGGATACGAAATCCTAGATGCGAGACCAATAATACAAAGAGCCATAAAAATAGAAGGTCATGTCTATGATATGAGAGAACTCGCTCAGATGGCTGAACAAGAAAGAGTTGATATGGAAACTCCATTGCGATCTGTATCTCAGGTATCCGGACCTGAGAAGCAAATACGTATCCTTCGTCGCGAAAAAGGAACGGAGGTTGGTGCACCAACCGAACCAAAAGCACAAAACTCCACTCCAACGACGAGAAAGGACCTAGAGAGCCCCAACTCGTCGGAGATGTTGAAACCTAAAGGCCGACAATGGCTAAATACCATAGATCCGTGGACCGTCGAATGGATGCAACGAGTAGTTCAGACGAAAGAGACCCCCAGAATAAAAAGCCATTTAAGGTCTTTCGTACATGACTCTCGGGTGTCTGAAATCGACGATGAACTGATTGACTGGTTGAAATAGAGCTCCCCCCCCGAAACACACTTAATCCTGAGAGAATTGCAAAACAAACCAAAGTTCACCCATCGGGAAAAGAGATCTGTTCAAGCCTTCGAACTGAAAGCAGAAATCCTTACCGGCGATGGACAACAACAACGCCTAACTGCTCTCCTCGACTCGGGATGCACCGGATCCGCAATAGACCAAAAGTTTGTAGAAAAACACCGCCTACCTGTACATAAACTGCCCTGACCAGTACAGGTCTACAATGCTGACGGTTCTCCAAACAAAAACAGATCGATTAAGGAGTTCGTAATAGCCGAGTTAATCATCCAAGGACACTGGGAACAAATAGCTCTCGCCGTAACGACGCTCAGCACACATCAAATCTTCCTAGGTCACGATTGGTTAATAAAACACAATCCCAACATGAACTGGAAAGAAAATACGCTCGAGTTCCGATGTGAGCACGACCACCTCCCAGAGTTAACCACCGTCGATAACGACAATGATGATGAGATATTCGCAGTGCGAAATGTCGCAACCGATCTTGCTGCCGCCCATGCCAAAAAGGAAACGATGTTCGAAGAAATGGTACCTTCGCAGTATCACGACTATCGAGACGTCTTCTCCAAAGAGGAGTTTGATGCACTACCACCGAGAAAACCTTGGGATCATGCCATAGATCTAATCCCAGGTACACACAAGGTGGATTGCAAGACATACAATCTTACTCCGAAAGAGCAGGAAGAATTGGAAGCATTCATCGACGAAAACCTCAAGTCGGGACGAATTAGACCCTCCAAATCGGAATTTAAAGAAGTCCTATGGGACATTCTCTTGTGCGCAGACCGAGGGTTCTCGAATAGGGAACAAATAGGGAATGAGGACTCTAGTAGAGAAACTTACTAGGAATGTTGAGTCGAAGTGTGAGCTAAGACTAGAGGTTTCAATCACTGATTGAGTGTGAAAGCGACCTTTTATTCAAGGGTCAGGCTTAGGCCCTTATATACTACAATAGGTATTTGTACATATTGTGAAAAGGAATGTTCGAAGAACATTCTAGAATATCATGTAAGAAGTTCTAGCCAATGGCGTAAGTAACTCGAACATGATCAATAAGCAAAGATATAGGTAGCCAATAGTGTTATAGACTCAGTGATAGCTGAGTCAAGCCAATAGCAATAACTGCTCTTATCTAATCAGAGAAAATGAAAGATAAGAAAGAGACTCGGTCTAGAATGGACCGGTCTAGAATCGGAAGCAGTATAGTAAAGGAATACTACCGATTCAACAGAATTCGCCTCCACCTTCTTCTTCATCAAAAAGAAAGATGGACGTCTTCGCCCAGTACAGGATTATCGAAAACTCAATGACATCACGGTCAAAAATCGATATCCTCTACCCCTCATTTCCGAACTCGTAGACAAGTTGCGTGGAGCTAAATACTTCACGAAACTCGATGTTCGATGGGGCTACAATAACGTTCGCATAAAAGATGGAGACGAATGGAAAGCAGCATTTCGAACTAACCTGGGTCTCTTCGAACCCCTTGTTATGTTCTTTGGCCTAATGAATTCTCTGGCACCTTCCAAACGATGATGAATCATTTGTTTAGAGATCTCATTGCTCAAGGAAAAGTCGTAGTATACATCGACGATATCATGATCTACACGTGTTCCCTTCAGGAACATCATGAAATCGTACGAGAAGTACTAGAAATATTATGACAAAATAACCTATACCTTAAACCGAGCAAGTGTGATTTCGAACAAGATAAAACCGAATACCTAGGTCTCATCGTGTCGGAAAATCTCGTCGAAACCGATCCCCTAAAAGTCAAAGGTGTGATGGATTGGCCAACCCCTACAACTGTCAAAGAATTACGAGGTTTCCTCGGATTCTTGAACTTCTATCGGAGGTTCATCAAAGACTTCTCCATAATCGCCAGACCCCTCCACGCTCTCACAAGCAAAGACCAACCATGGATATGGAACGAGAACTGTAAAAAAGCATTTGACCAACTAGTAAAGCAATCTCTCTGCTCCTCTCCATCGTTATCTATGCCCGGAGACATCAGACAATTTAAAGTGGAAACAGACGGATCAGGAATCGGTATCGGAGCAATCCTTTCACAGATGCAAGATGATCACTGGAGACCTATCGCCTACATCTCCAAATCGTTGTCAGATGCAGAACGGAACTATCATGCTGCTGATCTCGAACTCCTTGCAATCATCTTCGCTCTGAAAGAATGGCGTCATTACCTCATCGACGCCTCCGAACAATTCCTACTAGTCACAGACCACAAAAATCTCGAATTCTTCTGCTCACCCCAAGATCTCTCTCGCCGACAAGCTCGCTGGTATCAAATGCTCCAGGAATACAATTACGATCTCCAATACCGACCTGGCAAATCTAATCCAGCAGATCCTCTGTCCCGGAGACCAGACTTTAAGAAGGGAGTAGAATCTGACAATTCACAAATCACCATCTTCCCGGAGACAAACAGCTCCATTCCGACGACGAGAAAGGACTTCGAGAGCCCCAACTGGTCGGAAGTGTTGCAGCATATCCGAACCACCTCCGCTTCCTTCATCCCTATCGAAGAAAGAGTCAGAATCTTACCTTGAAGGCAAAAGAGAGACATTCGCACAAAAAGGACTAGAGAAATACCCAGAAACCTGGAAAGAAATCGATGGACTACTGAAATGGCGAGACCGAATCTACATTCCGAATGATCCCAAGCTACGAGAAGACATCATAATCCAATTTCACGATCACCCTCTAGCTGGACATCCCGGAATACGGAGAACAAGAGATCTCATCATGACACACTACTATTGGCCAACACTACTCAAAGATCTGAAGGAATACGTAAAAGGTTGTGACCGGTGTCAAAAGACAAAAGTAGATCGAAGAGCCAGAAAAACACCGCTTCACCCGCACGATGTTCCTGATGCTCCTTGGGAAACAATTTCTATCGATCTTATCGGACCATTACCGGAGTCAAAAGGGAAGGACATGATCCTGAACGTGGTTGACCATTTCTCCAAAATGATACATCTATTCCCTGTCAGTTCCGACATTACCTCCCTCGGAGTCGCGCAAATCTTCCGTGACCATATCTTTAAATTACACGGAACTCCGAAGAAAGTGATCTCAGATCGCGGAACACAATTCGTATCATCGTTCATGAAAGATCTATTCACCCTACTCCGAATCGAAGGCAATCCATCAACCGCCTACCATCCCCAGACAAACGGACTGACGGAACGACTAAACGCAGAAGTAGAACAGTACTTGCATATATACGTCAACCACCGTCAAAACGACTGGGTCGATTGGTTAGCATTAGCGGAGTTCACCCACAATCAATGGACGTCCGAAGCAACTGGATATTCCCCATTCCTACTCAACTACGGACAACAACCCCGACTCGGAATTCGTTATGAAAATCGGAAAAGTATCCGAAACGAATCCGCAGCAGAATTTCAGATGCGAATGAAGGACCTACAGGAGCTCGCTAAAACATCGTTAAAGTACGCCCAAGAGGATATGAAAAAGTACCACGACCGACGAGCGAGAGGACAACCCATCCTGAAGGAAGGAGACTTAGTACTCATAGAGGCCACCAATATTCGCTCAGACAGACCCATGAAGAAACTCGGAGATCGACGCTATGGACCGTTCCCCATTAAAAAGAAAAACTGCGACGGATCCTTTGAATTAAAACTAGATCCAGTCTTCAATGAAACTGTCCTCATTCCATACTTCCCTGGCTCCGCTCGCAAAAAACTCCTCCTCCTCCTCCGCCCGATATTGTGAACGACAAACCAGAGTATGAGATAGATCAAATCGTCAATTCTCGCATTCGTCACGGACGCGTAGAATATCTAATCCAATGGAAAGGATTCTCTCGTGAACACGATGAATGGATTCCCGTTTCTGAACTCAAACACTCTGTTTCCTCTGTCCTCGCCTTTCATAAAAACCATCCCAATGCCGTCCGAGGTCCGACTGTCAAAATTAGAGAATTGTGTGTTTGTGAGACGTGTTCCGGTTTGAAAACTCTTTTCCATTCTTCTTCCTTTCAATCTTTTGCTAAATCTTTAACTCGTCTTCCTTCTCATCTCTTTGATATTCCTTCTCTCGATGTGGACATCTCGACATAAGAAGGGAGTAATGTAACGTTTTCATTCTCACATTTCACTTCTTCACCTCTTTCACATCACTCACTCGTCACAGCCTCGTGTTAGTCAGTATATATAAGCCCATTTCATGTATTGTAATTCTCTAGTTTTGGAATACTCATTTATTCTCTCGATTTTCGTCTCTCCGACGACTTGAGTGAATCATCATTGAGCATATCCATAACATTTTCATCAACCTGGTTTCAAAGGAGAGAACAGAGATCACATATGTAAGACACATGTGTACTAAAAACCAAGGTGCATCATTGTGGGCATTGGGAAGTTGTATATGTTTTGAAGTACATATATTACAAGATGTGGTAATGAATAGCCTCTGCTGAAGTACGTTACAAAATATAACAAGAGATCTTGAAAGGCTACAGCCTGAGTTCTCAAGAAAATCAGGCCAAACAAAGACACGTTGGCAGTACCACTGTCTATATAGTTAGTGAATTCTGTATTTTTAATACTTCTAATTTATATATCAATTAATTTCCTATATTAGGTCCTCAGCAATCAAGTTCTCGTGCATCTTTTGGAAGAGGGGGGGTAAAACATATGTATGAATGGGTAATGAGGATCTAGCTGAAAAATCCCTATGATCTATTGTGGTATGAGGCCTCATCAGTTTTAGCTAGCTGGTTTATATACTACTGAAGCCATGGATATGACTAATTATCATGAGTAACCTATTACTAAGTATTTATATGTCATTACTAATGTGTGACTAAATATATACCAATCAAGTATAATTAATCCCACGAATGTGTAAATGATGCCATATGACAGTCGCACAAGTGTGTGCTTTTTCACACGCTGTCCTAACTTAATTATTAATGGGTGACATAAATTTACATAAATTGTGTGGGAAAGAATCTGCCTATCTTTAGAATGTATTTAGCCGTGTACATATTCCGATCGGATTATAATCGTTTACACGATATTTATGTAAAATGGAAGATATTTATTTTATGAGTGACTATCTCATGACAAAGTCAGGGTCTTGGGTATTAGTACGGTCTTACAGTTCCCAAGGGAACATGCCGTACCTCCTGTGGGCCATCGAGAAGCGGGTAACTTACAACTCCCTGTTTGTCGTCCTTATCATCTGGTTAGGCTTTGCAAAAGCAGAGCGCATCACCGCAGCGACCAGGCTATAAAGGCAGGGTCTGGGACCAGCTAAATATTCGTCAAGAGTTGATTGTCAGAGTATGACATTTGCATCTTCTTCCATGATGTCATCCATGTTCAAAGTATCCCAATTGGGACTTCCGAGTCGGGCAGTGACTGCTAGATTATACTCGAATTCCAGGAGTTCATTCCCCCTTTGCTCCATTAAATCATGGCAATAAGTTTTATCGGCTTGTCTATCCGTGTAATCTGTGGCAGCTTCTGCATACACAATATCGGCGGCAGGGTCGTTAGGGATCATTTGATCCATGACACTTCTGTGCCACTGAGTGACCAGGTCTCCCATGTTACATCATGATCCTTGTTTCCATGACGCTTCTGTGCCACTGAGTGACCAGGTCTCCCATGTTACATCATGATCCTTGTTTCCATGAGAGAAGCCATCTTCTATCGCCTATGATCCAGTGCTCGTAATTAAGCATGTTTAGGCCTCCCGTCAAACATTGACCATTTCATCAATGAAGGGTACTTGCCTCCGCAGTAACAGCTTAGCTTCCTTAGAAATCTGTAAAATTCCGGAGTTTCCAAAATTGGTCTCCATACAGGCAGATCCCTTGTAGGCTTCGATGAACTCAAGGGGTTTCCTGACTACTAGTAGCTCCTGATCAAGGTTCTTTACCATATTGAACAGGACTACCAGGTATTTCAAAGTCTCCCGCTCTCTACAGGTTAGTACTAGTATCCCTGATGGACTGGATCATGACGTGTTTCAGCTCATGTATGTCAAATGTTTCCCATACATCGTTGAACATGGTTTTTGGAACAAGAAGCGGCTCTGTATCGGTGCCCATATTAGGAATATCTTTCGTTTCCCAACACTTCTTGACATATTTTTTACACCACGATCGGATGACAGCTAGTGGGTACCCATGCTGTACGTATAGATTGGATAATTCACATATAGCTTCCGAGTAATGCTCTAATTTACTCAAGTGGCTAGCGGAGACAGTTCTCCGATGAAAATGCCTTTTTTGATATCATCGGGGTGCGAACTGTCCCACGGGATTTGTTCAAGGTGATTAAGTGGCTTACGGTATGGTTTCCATTCAAGGATGGTATTATCCGGATCCAAATATATCCATAAGTCTAGGAACGCTAGTCCCTTCACTGAATCATCCCAGTCGATTGTACATCCTTCGAAGCTAATATATTGGTTGAGATATTTGCTGATGCCCATAGGGAGGACTTCGTCAATATTCCCATCAACAATTGCTAAGATGTCGTTGATATAGTGTTTATAGTAGTATACACCATTATCTAATGCTGACGGAACTTGTAAAAGCTCGAAAAAATCAGTGTACAGATTTGCAATATCTGGAGACGCAGTGACTCCCATAACAAACTTGTCGATAGACCTTACCATCAGGACCCTCGACTAAGAGGTTTGTCCAAATAGTACATCACAATATTTTATTAAATATATGATCAGGTGGAATTTCACTGTCATTCCATGCTTCCATGGGATATTTAAACCAGTATTCTCTCCATTTATAGGAGATGATATCAATCATTTGTTCCAATGGAATATTAGGATAATATGCGACAATGTCGCCAGTTACTAGTTTAATATTGCTATTCTTGGGCAACTTAAGATTTCGGAGATCATCTGTAAGCATCTTAGTTCCACTGATCACACAGGGAGCAGTGGCCATGAGGGGCTTGAGAATTTTTGCCAAATATTCTGCAATTGGATTCTGAAGGGCAGAATGACACGGTGCTATTGGTCGGCCTTTAACCAGATTCTTATGAATCTTTGGGATGGTGTAAAACTTTGGTAGTTTAATTTTGAGGGTGCAACTGTGCTCGTTATCCTCTTCATCTCCGACTTGGAGAAACTGACCGAAGTACTGCTTCAATTGCTTATTCGGGGTTAATTTGATTATCTCACAAATCGATTCCATTTTTTGGAATATGTAATCCACATGTCCGAGGACAGTTTTATATAGACTGCCATGGATTCCGAGCGTACTAAGTAATTCATAACTAGACTCATCACTAAGTAATGCGTTGGTTGAATTAATGAACCATTCCCATGTGACTACCGAACATCCAAGGTTTTTATCAGTAGGAAGGACTACATAATCCTTTTCCTTGATATATTCTTGAAGCTGTTTTGCAAACTTCCACACGGTATGGAAAGAAGGCTTTTTATTGGGTAATTCTGCTAATACACATTTAACGTACACTTTGCCCTCAACAAATTGTGGCATGTTCAAGAACATAGTCCGCTTTTGGTGCCGTTTTTCACATCTTAGGCACCTTGTAGTCTGGGTCATAATTCTCAGAGGCAAATGATTTGTCGCAAAGCATTTTCTTGGCAAAATATGTGTGCCAATATAGCCGATCAACAAAATCTTCCCAGGACTTTGTTATCAAAGTTTCCTGGTTGTCTGTGGGTAGAAGATATTTATATCCTAAACTCAGTTCTCTGAAGAGATAGAGGGATTCGTCATCAAGAGATACATTCTGTTATGATTATCTCCGAGGCTCTCTATATATCTCTTTTCCCTTTCCTTTTGCTTCGCTTATCGTCTCTACGTTGTCTTCACTTTGTATCATAGACCTCAAGTGACTTCACCTTCCTTTCCACGTCGCTGATGGTCCGACATTTCCCTATCTCCTTTCCGATCTCTTCCTATCTTTGTCTAGATCCTCTGACTCATGATGATGTCACTGCTTCATCAGTTATCCGTCATCACTTCGTCATGTATGCTTACTCCTCCGCAGCTTCTTACTCATCCATACTGCGGATGACACGTTCCTTCTTCGTGATTCTATCACGTTCCATCTTGTTAGTACTTAAGGACTATCTTGTCGTTTGTAAAACCCCAAGCTAGAGCTGCTTGAAATCCAACCGAGTATTCTCAGCAAATTCTCGCATGCCTTCGTCCTTTGTCCCCTCAGTCCTCTGCCCGCCTCGGGTGTGTCCTTAGTCTTAGTCTTCGAGTGACACAACTCTTCGTGAGTTCCTCCTCGAAAGAACCCTTAGTCCTTCGGGCTTCGCCAGACGTTAAGTCTGCTCGGCCAATCCTTCATCTTAACCTTCGCATTCAAGTCTACAACCGACCCTACCCGGGCCAGCTGTAACACATTCGGACTGAGATGTATGTAGTATCTACTACGCATATCCGAAAATACATAGATTGGAGCCAAAGTACGTAAAACTATCATAATTGTGAATTCTTCTGGAATTTCGTCAATTAGCCAATCGGGCCAACCTGTTGGTTTATCGTATTGGCACTTACCGGAGGCAATTCTCAGCTGCCATTGTTTAGACAGAACTGGCAAAAAGCTTAGGGTTTCTTATGATATACGAATACAGGTAAACACTACCTCCTCTCAAGAGGCCATGGCTTACACCATTTTTTAACCCAGATTACCGGTACCTTTAGAGCCCCCTTCCACTTGCCTGTCAGTGGGAACTGGCCCCCAGAGAGGAGGTAGTGCTTACCTGTATTCGTATATCAAGTGTTGGGTTCTTTGGGTTGAAGTAGAGGACCAAGCCCCCTATTTTAACCTCGCATAGTATCATGCTGTTCATCCTTCTGGACAAGCTCATAGTATAGGCCCAAAAGCTGAGATAATTGTCAGCTTTTGGGAGCCAAGGAGAGAGCACTTGTTGAGTCCCTGGAGTATGGGTACCTCTGCATCTCTATATACTTTAATGGAAATTAAAAACTAAAATACAAAACTGAAATATAGGTCAGTAAATGGTGTCAGACCATTTATTAGATGTATATAAAGCTTCTACAAGAGGTCCAGTAAGATTTGGTGGTCAGGAAAAATTGTTACAAAGAAAAAAAAGTTGTGACAGGATAGACTTCTGATTCTGACTTCATATGAAGTTGAATGGCAGCATTGCCATGTCAAAGGGTTGCTGATGGAATAAGAATGGTAGGTAATGATTCACAGCCCTCTGAAGATGTACACGGGTTGGATGAGTCACACCCCAACCACCGGCATGCCTCATTCATCTCTGACTAGATTTGGTGATCAGGAAAAATTGTTATAAAGAAAAAGAAATTGTGACAGGTTAGACTTTGTTATGTTTTCAGATAAATTCTGGAGGCCTTCCAGAACATTACCAATTTATTTCCCAACCTTGAAAACCCCTATATAGACTTTGACTTACTTCTCAAAGTCATTTGTTGAATTGATATACCAGTCACAGTAAAGGGAGGGAGGGAGGAGGAGGAGGAGGCATCAGTCACCACTACAAAATAAATGGCTAGTGCTTAGGAAATGGCTGTAATATTCCAAAGGGGTCTAATCTAATGTAGGTAAGACTATCCACAAATACTTCAAAAAGATCATAATAATATATAAATAATATTCGAACCAACCATATCATTAAGATCACACAAATTCTTTATTAGTGGATATATGTGGAATAGCTGTCAATTTTGAAGACCATCAGTGACTCTACACAAACATCAAAGTGAAATTTGGTTTATTTTCCCTAACCACACAAACCCCCATTTGGCGGACATGAGCAATATATCATGACATGCTTAAAAATATATAATCTATGCAAATGAAAATCATGAAACAAGAGGAAGACAATGGAAAGCAATGTAAGATTTCGAAGAAACTTTTTCCCCCATTGCACGGTTTGAAACCGTCAGGCTTCTCCTAGCCTTAGCAGCCCTTGAAGATTGGGAGATCAAAGCCTTAGATGTCAAGACAGCATTTCTCTTCAGAGAACTTGACGACAACGAGGAGCTCTATATGGTTCAACCAGAAGGTTTCATCGAAAAAGGCAAAGAAAACAAAGTTTGTTGCTTAAGGAAATCCATTTATGGACTTAAACAAGCCGCCATCAAATGGAACAAAGCGCTTCACAAATCTCTTCAAGAAATGGGATTCAAACGTATGACTTCCGACTCTAGAGTCTACATCAAATATATAGGCAAAGACAAGATCATCTTTGTAGTTTATGTTGACCATGCTCTTTTCATGGGTTCCAACCTCAAACTCATCGAGAAACACATGAAGACTTTTACAGATCGATGGGAATCACGGATACTTGGCGATGCCACAGAATATCTTGGCATGTGTATTACCAGAGATCGAAAGAAATGAACTCTGAGACTTGATCAAATTTCCTGTGCTGAAAAAGTCATTGAACGATTTCAACTAGAGAATTGTAAACATGCTCACACACCACTTCCTTCTGGATATAATCCGAGTCCTAATGATTAGAAAGAAGATCCTAAAAGAAGATCTCAATATCAATCGGTGATCGGATCTCTTCTTTACATCATGCTTGGAACACGCCCAGACTTGGCTTATGCCGTAATCAAAATGTCACAATTTTTCACAAATCCTTCCGAGGATCACCTCAATCGAGCACTTTACATTGTTCGATACCTTGCATATACCAAAGACGTGTATATCACGTACAATGGATTAGCAAGAGATGTGAGTTTCACTACATATTGTGATACTGATTGGGCTGGTGACCTTGAATATTTTCCTTGCAGACACTATCGTTTCCTGGTATTCAAGACGTCAGAAAGTTGTTATCTTATTTTCCACAGAAGCAGAATATATTGCCATGACAGAATCTGCACGACAATTAGTCTGGATTCACAATCTTTTCAAAGAGATTGGTCATGAGATCAAACATCCTTTACCACTTAACTGTGATAATCAAGGAGCTATGTTCTTAACTGAAAACCCTGCTCAACTTAAGAAGGACGTTCAAAGCATATAGCGATTAAATATCACTATATTCGCGAAGCAGTTCAAGAACATAAACAACTCGAATTGTTCTATGTTCCTACACAAGACCAACGAGCAGACATTTCTACAAAAAATGTCACCTTTGACAAGTTTCGACTTGGTTGTTTACGCCTTGGTCTTACTAACTATCCACCCAAGATCTAAATCATTGTGATCATCATCTCAATGAGGAGGAGTGTTAAAACAATCATATTCATTTAGTCATGTGATTGTTTAGTCATCAGTCTAGAACTTACTTCTAGACTATTCTTTCATTTTCTATGATGACTCATATACAGTCGTTATGACTCACATATGACTCAGTGATTACACATCATATTTAGAGTCTTATATGCTATTGGCTAGAACTTTTACATAATGTTCCATCACATTCTATATACCATAACATGTACAAACAAGTCATGTAGTATATAAGATGGGTCCATTCAATCTAACACTTTTACACTCTGTTCTTCCTTACTCTCATCACAACACTTCAAATACTCTTTTTCATTACTTCTCATTCAAGCTTCTCATATTCCCTAGTAAATTTCCTACTAGAGTCCTATTCCCTTTCTTCCTCTTGGAGTACTCTAAAGGAGTATACACATCCCCTCGGCTGCACACAAAGAACTGCAGAAGTTTTTTATTCCCCCGGCAGAGAACATAGGCTACCCTCTGCTTACCATAATTGGATTTTGTTTTGGTTCATTCATTATGAACCTAAAAACCTTACCATCATGGCAAATTGGTCCATGAGATTGCCTTCGGATGCATTCACGGCATGTGGGAATGGTGTCAGAGATTTTTGCCATTGTGCTGGTGGAGGGGGTGTGTCATATAATCCTGATAAGGAGGGGCTTGTCGAACGTGAACGAGAATGTCTGGAAGAAGAGAAAGTTCAAACACGAGAACACATTTTTGCAGCGTGTTTGAGCGGGATCAGATAATGACGAAGGCACAAAGATTGGTGGGATCTTCCCCAAACCAAACCAATTGTTTGGCTGTGTTAGCCCGATCAGCTGACCTGCTTGTAGGTGCCAGCGTAAATCTAATCTAATCTTCTTCCCGTCCCACCACAATGCCACCACTTCCCCCCATAAATTCTGTCTCCATCGCTATTCCTTTGAAAAATTCAGATGACAGGTATATCTTTAAGTACACTCCAGAATTCTTCTTGGGACAAAAGTTGTAAGTTGTTTGTTTTGTGACTGCTTCATTTTAACTAACCGTGACCGGTCTTTTCTAGACTATAGAAATTCTCTGCTCGCAGCCCTGTATCTGTAGCACTACTATTGTCAAAGCAAAGGAGGAACACGACAAAGAGGCACAGCATCAAGTCAAAAGTGAGTATTTTCACTTTGTCTATTATTCGTTAACATTCCCAGAAACACCCATCCCTGCTGGTACATCGAGTGTATCCGGTATTCTCAACAGCAGCGTTGAAGAGTCATAGATTCAAATGATGACAGTCCAACAGAATCTGAATCCGAGCCTGACCCCTTCTTTCCCCCAACAAGGAAGGTTTCCGGCAGTCACGACACAGTGAGTATGACATTACTAGTCATGGTATATGCACACATATATTCATCTTATCACCATTTCGAGGGCAAAACAGAGACTATATTCAACAGGTCTAGTACTAGTACACATAAGAACTAGGCTGTATAGTAGAGTTTTACATTGTACAAGTTACAACACGCCGACAAAGAGCACACACGGATAAAACCAACCGGATGGAATCAAATCGTGTGAATGTACCATTTAAGTTTACAAGGGAACTAAGTACAGATCCTAGTCATTGTCCTCAATTTCATCAAGTCCAGTAAAATGCAACACCGCAAGCCCAGGCTTTTCCACTGCAAAAAAAACTTTCTCTTCCTCTTTTTCTCCATCTTGCAACTGACGGTTTGGAGTACATGGAATCATTCTGACCACACTGATGATATCATCAACCCGAATAGCTAGAACAGATTCAGTTTTACACTGGCAGCACATGGGAATGGTCATGTAAGATGCCTGCAGCATGTTGCCATCAGGAGGGGAGAAAGAGCGGACCAGGGCAATGGTTTCAAACTCTAGATCTCCATCACCCTGATTCACTGTGAGCTGTGTGTAGTACAGAGCTTCTCCATACATGATTGTGTCCTGCAGTTTGAACTAAAATTAGTGAGTAACTTTCGAAGATAACTCGAAAAAATTCAAAGACTTACCTTGATCATGCGGGACACTCACAGATTATTTAAGGCTGGATTGTCGGTTGACTTGCGCACATTCTCTCGCCAAGCACAATGGCCCACTTGTCCATTTGGTAACAGAAGGCGGGCATATCGGAATATTTTTGGCATGACGTCTGGCCAATCGAGAAACCCTCATATGGGTGCATATGTGTCCCCAGGTGGAATGACAGGTTGCTTGTCTTGTTTTTGGAGTAGGGCATAACCATTGCCCAGGTCAAGTGATCTAGCAGGAAGTCTTAGTGCCGTTCACATTGGAGAAGGTGTTGAGTTCGGGCAGTGTGGCAAGAAGGGCATTGACGTGGGCGAGTCACAAACCTTCTCAGGAGAAATTGGCAAGGTACATTGAATGTTGACGAATTTGGCGCTTGATATTTCTGATTGTCCACTCCATGGTCCATTGTGCCGTGCAGATTGGGGGATCTTTTTGGAAAGTTTCAGGACCAAGATGCAGCACCTGATGTACACAGGGTCGAATAAAGTGTATTTGATCATTTTGTCCTTGGTAAAAGATCTCTTCAAACTTGTTTGCCCAGGAGGCCAAAAGCACAGTGGCTTCAAGTGCTTCGTCGTGTGTGATGTTGTGTTGCGAGATAAGTTGGAACCCTCTGACGAGGTTACAAAAGTTTTTCCAATAAACCATGGGGAGTATGTCATGCAACAATCCAGGGGCGAGACCAAAGGTGTGGATTAAAAATTCCCATGTCTTGTAATCGCTATGGATCTTCTCAACGATGTTTCGAGGGCGAGTATCAAAACAGGTAGGAAGCAGATACCTGGCTTCTTCAACTGCGCATCCATGGGCCTTCCAGACATTCTCATCACACAGTACAGCCCAATCCCAGCTCTTGATATTGTCCGTTTGTTCACATTCAGTGATCGTCCCACACCACAGTTCCATCAGTAGGGTGCTAATATTCCCAGCAAGATGCATGATGTCGGTTGTCATGGCAAGTGGGATATCTAAAGAACACTTGGGATCAAGTCCAAGGATAAGTGGCACCTTGCATATGCCAGTCTCGGTGCGGCGAGAGTCAAACTGTGTGGGGTTTGGGACAGACATAAGGTACTAGAAAAGATTGTCTGAGTACCGGCAGGAGGGATTTGGAATGAGGAGATATCAGCATGCGAGCTGTCACAATGGGCATTATGGGAACATAGAAACCCAGGGTAATACTGTGATGACGAGTTCTTGTGTCGTCCTCTAACTCTGCAATAGAGACAGCACCTGTTTTTACCACAGTGTCCGACAAGACCGTCCCAGTGTACTAATCCTGGTCCATCAGCTGTTGTGAACAAGAGATAAACACGAGAGTGCAAGGCCCAGTTGAGAGACGAATTCCAGATCTTAAGGCCTTCTTTCTGTAGGGCAGAGAGATGATGGAGGCCAATGGCCATGAACGAATCAATATTCTTCGGCTTGTTTGGGCCAGGGATAAATCTGCCAGGGAGGACATGCGTCTTGTGATAGTGCTTGTCAGGAGACAAGTTGAGTATGACCCAGACGTATACCCAACAGTCCGAGTCTTTGTCCTCGTACAGCTGAGCACCGTCAAGAGACGTCATGACAACAATGTCATCTTCTTTTATATCGCCTGCAAGCGAAGCCCCGAGAGATAGTCCCACCCAGCAGCAACATCATCAATTATCCCGATCCTTTGAGTCTCTTCATATTCATCAAGGTGTGCCTGTGTTTGCTGAGACAAATGTGACATGTCAAGCGCACTTTCAGGGTCACGATAGAGTGCTTGAAGCTGGGGTCCTAGAGGGATAGTGGTGAACATTTTTACTAGAACTTTGGTTTGACTGTGGCTAGCCGCAAGTTTCCCTTGATGCCATCTGGATGTGTTGCATGTTGGACACATCATCTCCAAGTCAGCAAACGGCCCCGTAAATGCAATACATGAATTAGGACACATGTCATGTTCTATTAGATCAATCCCAGTGCATCCCAAGATGAAATTCTCTACAGCATTAAACAAGCCTAGGCAGTCATCAACTCCAGGAGCTCCAAAAAAATTGGCCTGAGTAGATTTGATGACATCATTGTAGGCTTTTTGCGAAGAATTCTTGAGTGCAAGATAGGTTGTAATGCTGTGACAAATCCCAGGATTGTTGATCGGAATCTGGGTCTCAAGTGGGTTACAAAGTCTGTTAAGTTGCACAGGAGTCATCTTGGCAATTGGATCTTCAACTAACGAGGCATTGCGGAGGAGGGATATGTATTCCATATTGTGTCGAAGTTTTGGAATCACAGTGACACAGGAAAGCTCGTCGATATCAATTGCAGGTGGAAGTCTCCTGTCATAAGCGATGTGACGTGCACGATTCTGAGTTGGTGGGGGATTGGGCGGAGTCTCTGCTCTGTCAAGAGGCTGAAAGGGAGTACGTGGTTGCTCTGGTATATCCTTGGGAGGGCCTGGACTCGGAAGCGGTGAACCAGGAGGATCTGGCTCAAAGTTTTGGATATCATCTGCAGTTGGAGAAGGAGGGGGAGAGTATGGGGCGGGCATAAATTCCATAGGAGGGGGAGGGAGGGGGACATCTTCATGCTGGACTCAGACGTGTTCAGGATATTTGATAGCAGTAATGAAGAAGTT
Organism: Leccinum huronense; assembly: GCA_038092015.1. Taxonomy (NCBI): domain Eukaryota; kingdom Fungi; phylum Basidiomycota; class Agaricomycetes; order Boletales; family Boletaceae; genus Leccinum; species Leccinum huronense. Next base: position 19,176 of record JBBPPM010000072.1, read on the forward strand.
GAACCTTACATTTAGTGACCAGTTGCGTGCATGTTTCCACTTCCCTTTGCGCATCTGCGGCCTTCCGCCAGGCTCTCTTTTGCAGTGCTCGTAAGCTTTCCTTCCGGAGTAGATTAAGAGAACGAGATGGCCCCAGGCCCCGCCAGCTGTCTTGGAAGTACATTGAAAGATGGCGGAGTCAGCCTGAGGCTGGTGTGACTGCCAGTGAGTTGATTTTGATTGACGGAAGCATGACTTGGAGGATTTGATTGAAGATGAATATGTGCTGCATCTAAAGTCATTCCACGGACTGCTTGGATTTGTATTTGTTCACTGGGATCGATAGCATTGGCTAAGTGACAGTAAAATGTTGCCTTGGAAACAAGACGGGGTTGGCCATGACAATACTGGCGACAGATACAAATGAGATGATCAGAGTTACTTGGGCCCGCTTGCATTCTAGAGTGAGTAGTATCAGATTTGCATGGCAAATGAGTATGTAGAGGCCCAGGTGTGCATACCTAGTGTTTGAAGATTCAGTTATATAACTGGAAAAAAAACCATAACTTAACCTGACTATAACTGAATATAACTGGACTGTCAGTCTCGGTTACAGTCAAACATTCTTGGTCATGGTCACGGTTACACCTCAGATCTAAGATCATAAAACTGATGCAAAACTGGTTCGAACTTGTTAAAACCGGTTTTCAGACTACTGGCATGCCGAACTCTTTTCCGTGATCGTCTTGCTTTCTATCTGATCACTTTCACTGCCACTAGTGGATGCAGCTTTGCGAGTCCTTTTCGTGGATCTGGCCTTTGGTGCCACATGCTTGCCTTTGGATGGACGGGAGCTAGTAGTGTCAGCTTTCTGTACTCGTCCTTCACCAGCCTTTTCTGTCAGAACACGGGATCTGTTAGACTTTCGAGGATTGGAGGGCCCGGGCATTGTAAAAGCAAGACGTTGAGCTGCTAATGGATAGAGACACAGCTTGAAAAAAAATTCAAAGTCTATTATATTAGTGAACACGTTGTTTGAGTGCGGCATGATTCACACCTGGCATACCTGCTTAGCTGTTAGTCATCATATAGTCACAATGTGACCTGTGACAAATTTTACTATGATTGTCCTCTCCTTTCATCATGCAAATGCTACACTGGCATTCTATAGCTCCTTGGCATCCATGTTTCATTCCTAGGCATCAGGCTCAATGACCCAGACTGTTCTGCAAGTCATCATATTAGGTGAGTTGTACTGCTAAGCTATGAACATGCTGAAATCAACTGGATTACCATAAAAGGTGTGTGGAGCAGCGCACACCGCTAACCATAAAAGGAAATAATTTTTGCTGCCACCCTGGTAGCATAGGTGGAGTAGGAGAGTGAGAGAAAGAGAAAGAGTGAGAGGGAAGGGAGAGGTGAGCGGATTATATGCATTAGTTGTTGGTATTGTGCTGCCAGTGGCCTGAGTGGGTGACAGCCTGAGTGTGTGCATATAGTGTCGCCGACGTCAGGTTCAAGTTCCTTGAACACTGGGTACATACTAGTAGGCAAGCGCACAGTGGGTACTAATCTGCGGGTACTCCTGGGCAAGTTTGGATTCAATTTTCTAACCCGTACGCACACCCGTGATGATGCCTCTCCCTCGCCTAGTCCATCTCCTCTCCCTTTTCACCTGGCACAACCGCTGAGCATGTCCCAATGGATACGCTATGACATCAATGATGATCATGGTATGACCGTAATGTCTGGCGACAATTACGGGATGCCACCGAGTCGTGGCATCTATGCCCGGTACGTCCCTCTCCTTCTACCTCCCTCTCAGCCCAGATGACAATCTCGACACCAGCACCACTGGCAATGATGATGTGACACCAACTGGCAATACGGACACAATGCCAGACAGAACGAAAATGACAATGCAGGTATGCACGATGACAACGGGATGCCACTGAGTTGTGTCATCCAGCCTGGTGCGTCTCTGTCTCCATTCCCCCATCTCCCAGTCTCAAGAGATGACGACATTGACACAATTGGATGACAGTGACAGCGATACCAGTGCCAATCATGATGACGACACAACGACAGCGTGATGCCGACTGGCAACATGGATGGTGATGCGATGACATCAATGAAAGTCATGTGACGACAATTGTCAATGCAAGACGACGGCACAGGTAGAGCAAGATGAGACGAGGCGAAGGTGAGGATAACGGCAACCAGGTCACGGTGCATTGGAGTCCCCACTGGCACGACCTCTCTCTCTCTCTCAGGCTCTCTAACCATCTCTCTCCCAACAGGCTCTCTTCCCCGCACACACCTTCCACTAGGCCCCATCTGAGTCCACGTGAACTTGGCAACAACAACAACATGATATCGACGCAATGACAACTGTCGACGCAAGACAATGGCACAATGACGGTATGGTGAGGGGATGGAGACAGCCTGGATTGTGCTGGCATGCTGGGAGATGGTTGAAGCCTGAGAGAGGCCACAGTGGCAACAAGCCTAAGGTGCGTCTGAGTCCCCACGACCTCTCTCTCTGATCCTCTCTCTCTCCAAAGGCTCTCTCACTCACCCACCAGTGCAACTTCAAGAACCTCCGTCGTCAACAACACAACATGTCAGTCATGCCGGTGCCTTGAGGATGGTGCTGATGACGATTGTTGGATGACAGTCGCAAAGTCGACATTGACACAACACCATGACCACGTCAGCATGACGATTATGAAGTTGATGCACAGCATGCATCCACCCCACAGGATCCATATCCGCGGTGGTGCATAGTCACACCTGCACCCCAGACCTGTGCTCTCCTAGTACTAAGTGTGGATCACGGTAGGTCACATGGCAATGGTGTGACCGGTTTTTATGAAACTGGTTATGACCGGCTATGTAACCGTGCCGGTCCGTGCATAACCATTCAAAACCAGTTTCAAAAGGTTTGGTCTGATTAAACACTAAATGTCTCATTTTCATAACCGGTTAGGGCTACAGTTACATGAAAAAAGATCAATAAACCGGACCAAACCAGACCTTAAAATGCTATGCATACCTTGGTCACTTGATAGTATGATGATCGGATGTATACTGTGCCAGTGCTGTGTGATGCGTGTGATATCAGGCAACGAGGTGAGATGATATGCGTGCGATCAAGTGATGTATGTGTTGTGCAATGGAACGTGTGCGTTGTGCAGTGAGATGGCCTGTGTTTTGTGACAGGATGTGTGCGTTGTGCGATCGTGGGACACAAGATTACATCACACATCTCAATTTTTGGGATCAGATTAGAACAGTAAGACAATTCTATACATGGTGATACATGTTGATCCCTCTTAATAGTAAGTTTTCATAGGGTCTCAATACCAATGCCAACTCAACAACGAGAGCACGACAACGACGATGAACTGACAATGGCGCGACGCTGATTGAAGACATGACAACGACAGGACGATGCCATCATGCCACTGGCATGACAAGTTAATGAACCCACGTCACATCAATGCAGTGTCGACCACGAACACCGAGAACTCAACAACCGCCACTGCGACTCAATGACGCAAGCACCATCAAACGCACAATGAACAACACAATGTCATGCCATGTCACGACATGTCGAGTGACATGACAGCATGCCACAGCTACTACTTCGTCAACCCCTCCGTCAACCCCTTCGTTGATCCCACTGCATTGGCACCCGCCCTTGTTGGCTCTCTTGACTCCGCACGCCAGCATGCCTAAGTTGGTGTTTGCCACTCTCGACTCCATCCGCACCACCAACACAGAAAAAGGAACTCCCTTGACTCTGCAAATATTTTGCTGTGCAATCACTGGACAACCAAATTCTCGTGTACAGCACAGACAATTTCTGCCAGAAATGGTCACGGGTACACAGGTAGGCAAATGCTAACCCATACCCGCTACCCATGTGGGTTGTGAACCCATAACTGGCCCTACCTGTACCTGTCTGTGGATCAGGAGGTTGGGAGGATGAGATTGTACTATTACTACATAGACTTGGTTGGCCCCCGGGCCGTAGTACCAGACTACCAGTGAGTCATGACACCATCTATATGGTACCTGTGGTCCTTGGACTTGCTATGTAGTGCTACATAGAGGGCTTGTGTCTCATAATGTCTATGAAGTGCTCTGTAGTCTACACAGAAACTGGGTTACTAGGGATTTTTTTTTCCAGATGCTTGCAGGAGCTACAAGGCTGTGGGATTCAGCAATGATGGCAGAAGCAATATACCCATCCATCAATGCCTCTGCAAGCTGCTGGCGCTCGGGTTGAGTGGGCATTGTGACGGAATGAACAAAAGATCTATTATCATTGAGTCAATCACCCACTCGATCGATCGTGGTAATATTCAAACTCCGACAGCGTGTGTTTGTCGACAAAACCAAATCACTCAAATCCGCCCCCAAATCCGGGGGTATCAAAGTACAAAGCAGATTTGACTGCACGAAATCCATTTCCAAATCCACTCTCAAATCCACCTCAAATCCGCATCGGATTTCTACTCTGAACTTCCCTATCAAATAATTAAATGCCTCGCCGGATTTGGGACTTTTCGCTCAGCGATGATGTTCACGAAACCAAGATTGAAAATTTAGGATACAGTCATCCACCGGCACTTTAACCAGCACCGGCACTTTTACCAAACGGTTACACAACGTGACAGTCGCATCTGATTTGTGCAAATTATAGAGCAAAGTTGTAGATACTAGTCACCACTATTATGGACAGTAGCTTTTAGCGTGCAAACCATATTGAATGCGTTGAAGAATCTATGTTTTGTGTCCAAAATCACACTATATTCTGATTTACTCTATGTAATAGCAAGCAGGATCTGTGGAAATGGGCCAGGTAGGTGCAGACAACTCTACTTGAGATTGTGTGGCTACATGAGGATAATCCAAAAACTGCCTATTGTGCCAGCATGATGCCGGTCGAGCAAGTCTGAGAAGTGACTATCAGTATGGCAGCCGTCGCTTATAAGCGTGATATACCATAAAAGGTGATAGACACGAAGTGACGTACATGCAATGGAGTCTGACAGCGGCGCGTTGACTGGCGTTGTTGCATCGCATCGCGTCTATTGACCAAAAACTTCTACCAAATGGCTGGCCGTGCAAAGTCCAATGAAGAAAAGCAGAGAAGACTTGCCTCAATTAAAGAAGAAGCCGTGAATTATGCCATCAAACTTTATATGGACGACCAGGAGAAACCAGAGAAAGAGCAGCGAAGTCTGCGCGCCCTGTGTCGTTTGACTGTGGAGGAAATGAAGAAGCAAGGGAAGAAGGTCCTCCTCAACCATGTGACACTCAAAAGTCGACTTTCTGGAGGAAGAAGCTGTCAGCAGGCGAATGAAGAAAACCATGGTTGGCTTACCCCCGAAGAGGATGAAACCGTCGTCGCATATTGCACCGAGCTTTCTGCACGTGGCTTTCCACTCTCCCATGATACTTTGAAGCTTCATGTCGACACAATATTACGAGCCCGCCTACAATCTGCTTTCCCTGAGGCAGGAGTTGGACAAAATTGGACCACCCGCTTTCTCGGACGACATGCTCGGGAGTTGGGAGTCTACTGGAGTTCACCCTTAGACTCTAAACGTGGCCGGGCCGTGAATGAGAACACTCACCAAGCTTGGTGTAACCTGCTCAAAAAAGCTTTGGATGATAATCACATCGAGCCGGACTGCCTTTGGGCTGCAGACGAGTCTGGATTTCAACCTGGCATCGGACGAAAACAGCATGTGATCGGACGAGCAGGGCAGAAGTTGCAATATCAGCAACTTGATGGAAGCAAAGAGACGATTACTGTGATGCTTACAATCTGCGCTGATGGCAGCGCAATTCCGCCACTCTGTATCTACAAGGGTCAATCATTTTCGGGCAATTGGCATCAAGGGAATACCTTACATGCGTCGTGAGTAAAGCTATCCCATGTTCTGGACATCAGCGACGAGCTCTAACGGGTCATGTGACATTCAGTATTGCATATTCTGATAAAGGTTGGACCGATGGAGAGATCGGAGCACTATGGATTGCAGATTTCGATCAGAAGACACGCGAGAAAGCTAATGGACGTGCCCGGCTCTTGCTCGTAGATGGCCACAACTCACACTACTCAAAAGGGTTCCTCGACTATGCACACGGACACGATATTCATGTTCTTTGCTATCCCGCACACACAACCCACATTTACCAGGGACTTGATGTTGTCGTCTTTGGTCCCTTGAAGCAACAATGGTCCAAGGAACAGGATGAATTCAAGCGCCAGACTGGACAACGAGTTACGAAACAATCATTCATTTCGGTCTATGAGAAAGCTCACCGCAAAGTCCTAACGCCGGAACTGATACGGACTGCCTTCAAGAAGACCGGAGTATGGCCGTTTAGTCCTAATATTGTAACAAATGAAATGATGGCACCAAGCCTTGTGACCTCGTCGCAAGGCTGTCTGCCACTCCCACAGTCAAGCCCAGTCCGTGCTGTGACTTCAATCCTCTGCCAGTTTCAGGATGAAACGAGCACACTGGATTCTTTCCCAGGGCCTGGGCCATGCACTGGTGATGTTACGCCAGTTTCACCTCTCGGCGACACTGAAATTCAATCACTGAGTGGCACCGTCGGCACGTCATGGTCTGTCCGTCAACCAGCGACATCAACTCACATGAGCTGGCATGCGGCTACCTTAGATACTGTCACTGCCCTCAAATCAACGTCGGGATCATTTCTCGTCGACAAAACCCCCCTTACCTCATCAAATTGCCTTCCCGAATACCTGCCCGTTGTTGTGTCGCCAACACGCAGATATCACCATCAGTTGCTGCTAGAAGACCCACAAAGCGAAACAGAGAAGGCTTACCAGGCTGCACTAAAAGATTCCTATGCTCAACTCAAAGCCTACAAGAGCGCCCTGATTGGCACACAGGCGACCGCAGTGCTCCAAAACATGTTCGTTGGTCACCTGTCCAACCAGCTCCAAGCACAAGAAGATAAGCAGAAACAGCAGAAGAAAGGAAAGCTCAATGCAGATGGGCTACCGAAGCTACTTACAAGTGAGACGTTCCGAACACTCGTCAACGAACAAGTTGCCGCAACGGAACCAAGAAGAGCTGCGGTTGTGGGAAGAAGCACGAGACCTTGCAAAGCTGGCAAAGCGACGAGTTCATTGGGCAAAGCCAAAGCGGGGCAAGTTGGAGCGAGCACCACCAAGGCCTGGAGCAAAGAGCAACGAGAAGAATGAAGCGCACGGTGAGCGGGGTGAGAACGAACACGATAGCGATGAGGGCATGCTATCTGATGGTGGGAGTGCGGACGAGTGATTGCGATAACGCTTCCGTCGCTTACTTGAATTACTTAATCACCAGATATACTGTATTTGGACTGGTTAAAGTGCCGGTGGTAGCATGATAAAGCACCCTTCCTCATCATCGAGTTCACGACTAATCTTACAATAAATTTTATCGAATAAATTTTGTAGGCTAATAGTAACATCATGATACCATCTGTTCTACCTTTCTGATCTGAAATATTTGTGATGTTGTGTTGTGTAGCTGGTTACCAATTTTGCTGGTTAAAGTGCCGGTGGATGACTGTATAGGACAGACAAGAGGTTGTTGCGCAGTCCAGGGACATGCAAGACACGAGAGAACTCGACAGCTCTAGACCTCTTCCCCTCTATGACAGGATGGAACACCACAGACCCAACACCAGCCGAGTAGACGATGGTATTGTCAGCCAGCTTGATTGGCACGCGTTTTGGGGTATAGTTGCGCAACCAGTGGCGATGGGGGGTCATATGAGCAGTGGCACCTGAGTCTGCATTCCAATCAACATCAGAATCGATCGAAGACGACGATGAGGGATGGGATGGGGCAATGGAACGAGCACTTGCATTTCCAGCATGTTCCACGACGTCCTGGGTGGTCTGTGCCGAGTTGGCAGCAGGAGTGACTGATGCAGGTGGAGATGAGGGAGTAGTGGCAGTCTGAGCGGTGTTTCCCTTCTTCCCCTTGCGCTTGGTGGTCTTATAGGCATCCCTGGCACGCTGCAAAGCAAAACACTTGCACTGGCAGTGACCAGACTTCTCACAAAAGGCGCAAGGCGAGGTCGGGTTACAAGAGCAAGCACCAGGCGCAGCGAAGAGCACAGCGTCGCCAGAAGCACCATCAGCGCGAGGGCGACGATTGATGTCCTCGGTCTGAAAGGCAGCCTTGACTTTGTCCTTGTCCAGATCAGTGAGAAGCGCAAGGGATGAGGTGAAGTGGGAGTAGTCCGGTCCAAGGGCTCGAATCATCGACATGCAAGCCAGCTCAGCATCCAGAGTCTTGATGTCGAAGGTGGATGGTCGAAGCTCCTGGATTCTGGCCATTCCCTGCTCAACTCGAGCAATCAGCGCTGTGAGAGACTCATCAGGACGCTTCCTGATGCTAAAGAACTCATCATAGGCCACAAATCTCGTCCCAGCCTTCTGCTGCACATAAAGAGCCTTTCCCAAGCGGCGTTAGGATTGTCCTGATGCTCCCTGATATGAATCCTCTGATCAGGCGCAATGTTGAGCATGATCTCTCCAGCAGCCTTATCCTGCTTGATATCCCAAGCGTCTCGATCTGGGCCAGCAGCGGCAGGGCGTGTGTCCTTGCCATCCACAAGTCGCCAGAGACCTTTGGATCGAAGTAGGGCCTTCATCTCCTCGCTCCAAGTGAGGTAGTTGGTTCCAATGAGAGGGGAAATGCGGTGGGCATGGTGATCAGAAGCCATGGTGACAGAGAGTGGGGGGAAAAGCAAGGTCGATGTTTAGGAGGTAGGATGGGCTTTATGATGCAGGTATGACGCAACAATGACGCAAGAATAGGAGGTAGGGGCTATGACGCAAATATGACGCAAATAGGAGTGAACTATAGGAGGTAGGGGCTGAATGACGCAAATAGGAGTCGAGTATAGGAGGTCCCTATGTGTGACGCAAATAGGAGTCGAGTTTTAGGAGGTAGGGGCTGTATGACGCAAATAGGGGTTGCTCCTTAGGAGTTAGGGGCGAGCGAAATTTGCGATAGGAGATATGACACAAGGATGACGAAAATAGGGGTTGCTCCTTAGGAGTTAGGGGCGAGCGAAATTTGCGATAGGAGAGGGGAATGATGGTAAAAGATACAGCTATGAGGGTCGAACTTGTGGAGATGAAGTCAGGCCCAATGGTGTAGTGGTATGAGCGCGCAATGAGCGCACTATGATCCCAAAAGCTTTCCAATGACAACTACAGCTGATCTGCTCGCTTGATCACGCTGAAAATTGGTGTATAAGGATTTGTGAGGACGAGGAATCGAATGGTAATGTCGATAAGGCGTCGATGTGAGGCGATCTTGAGCGATAAGGACTTAGAGCGCAGGGCTCATAACCTGATAAGCGCAGAAAGCTTGTGGGTGTGGGATAACCACTGAATAGGGACTCTAGGTCACACTGGAGTTCACTGTGAGTAACCAAAGATGATATTGAGCGAAGTAAAGCGAGCTACAGACCTGGAGTTCACTGTGAGTAACCAAAGGAAACAGAAC
>JBBPPM010000073.1:0-13651 GCA_038092015.1 Leccinum huronense
ATTACGCTGATTTGGATGGATGGGAAGATTTCGATCTAGGTACTCTCAACGGGTACGAATTTTAGTTGGGCGCGATATGCCACTCAGACGCTTTACTACGTCGACATCAGACACGGGAAACGTGACTTATTAGAGTATCGTAGTGAAAAGTTACTTTGCCAACTGCAACGATGTTGTGATACCATGACTCAAGTACACCGTGACTCGGAGTCCGACTCGGACTTAGCCCAGCTAGTCACGCGTCGTCACACTCAACTGCTACTACATGCCAGTGCGAATTATTCGTGGACATTGATGCACCAGCGCGCTGCGAACGCCGAACCAAGGCACATGCCGCATTGGTAGAGCCTGAGGTATAGTGGCATCCTTCTTCCCGAACGTTTTGAGAAGGCACCTCCAACAATCTCTCAGTCAGCTAGCGGTTCCCGGGCCCAAGCCAATGGTACCTCCTGAGTCCCATCAATCCCAGGCGCCTTCGATAACCAGCAATGTCATTAATCAATTCTACCTCTACGCGTTTGACAACGACTCGGATCAATATAGAAAGATGTAACGTAGTCTGTTACATTGTTACAAAGGTACTTCATCTGTTCCAATCTCGGATCACATGAGCGTTGATGGAATGAATCCCGTTTTTGCGGATGTGCTCCCCAAATCGGCCTCTCTGTAGTCAATCACCAGCCCTCCAAGCCGTCCGCAGAGTTCATTCCACCCTCGTCAGTCAAGTTCTTTGGTCTCCGGTCATATTGTTCATCCCTACGCCCAATTCCGAGTCGTGGAAAGTGCTTCGAATGGTCGCTCTGGTCATTCGACAAGCGATGGAGGTCGTGGTTTCTAGAATGCAGCACTCTCTATTCATCTCTGCTCTCAGTGCTGTCACGACCAAGTCAGTGTACGGGCTGAAGTTGGCTCCTTTTGCCTCCCACGACGTATCCTCTTAGACGGACGAAGCCACCCAGCAACTTCACATGCAGCCATACAGCATTCGCCGCGCAAATTAATTTACAAGTAGGGATTCAGACCTCCCTGCTTCCAGATAACCTTAGTCACGACATCTTCTCTCACACCCCGTCGCGCAACATTTACACAATTCGACTCCATTGCTGAGTCTTCCGACGATGGCAGTCTTTTTGGACGTGAGTATCTTTGATTCAATGCCCTGCAGCTGGGGTGCTGATGCGGGGTATTCCCTGTGTCACGGTTTACTTAGTAATGATGATGTGGTCAAGGCACCTTGGTTCAGAATATAGCGACATTTCGTGCAAAGCATCGAGCATGGAGAGCACTCCATAACTCCGACTCGTAGTTGTCCACCCCGTCGCATGATCGACCTGATAATCTCAGTGAAATCTGTACCGGGCAGCAAGCCCGGCGCCCACTCTTACGCATGACATCTTCAAGTGACTAGGCCACCGAATGAGGGACCAGACGTTTGCGTCCTGGGCTCCAAGAGACAAAAGGCACCTTCAGTGCAACCTTCAGCTGGCGAGAGTGTTCTCCTGTTTTCGTGCTATTGTCACTACGAAGAGAAGTTGTGGGTGGATCGCACTATAGTCGCCGTACGAGTGAGTCACCGTGTTTGAAGTCTACATTTTTTGCGGGTTTGTCTGACTATCGCTTAGCGTGCCATAACAATGTTCATCCGCGACGTATCACCCGAGTCCACCACCTGCGACATTCTCAGCATCATTACCGTCTGCATGACGGATTGGATGGAATTGGGCAATAAGGTTTACTTGGGGTGGAAGCATCTGCGGACGAACCTGTCGCTCGCTCCATGTTAGGTTCCTAGCTTCTGTTCCTGAGCTTGCCGAGCAGGTTTGATCCAACTTGCGATGGGGTCGTCGTCGTCGAAACGTGTACGGACTCAACCACCACTTCAAGTACAAGGACAAAACAGATTGCGCAAGACTCGGATACCAACGCGAAGTTGCTACACACGCATCACAAAGGCATGTTCGCATTTATTGAAGTTGCTTGACTGCTAGGGTACTTACAACAAGACAGGAGGGACGGGCAAATCAAATGATCTGTCAACTGTTTCAACGGAGAGTATTCCACTTTTGATCTAGTACCAACCGATGCAACGATATTGGTTCGGTGACATTGGCTTGCTCGCTTCTAGCTCCTCTTTCGACGTAGCATCTCCACGAGGAATTCATTACTGCCGCGGCGGTGAAAAAAATGCGGATTCAACTCGGAGCTCGTCGATCGTTTTCGACTCGAATACTATTCACATGATGTTGCGGCTCCTCGTGCTTCACTTGCATCGGTGAGTACCGCCTGTACCGGATGACACGGAGCTGCTGACTGTCGGGCACTACCGTGCAGTGCCTAGTTCTCTCATTGTCCCCGTTTACGAATACGAACACGACTGAGGATGGTGTCCTCAGAACTGGTGCGTAAACAGAAACGGATGCAGATGGTTATCGTGACGCTCACTTGAGCATTAGAATAGTGACGCCTTCTGAGTCGGCTGTCAGATGACCGATGAAGAAGGTATGAGCTACTCGTGTTACCTCCCAGTCGGGCCATACAACCCCCGTCATTCACGGAGAGCAGAGTTGCACCAAATGTTGGGGGGTTGCATGCTGAACGACTCTGGTGATGAGTGACGACGGCACCGCGCTCTCTCCGTCCACGAGCAGCTTCGGGTCTGCCATGAATTCTGTCGCCCGTACCCAGAGCTTACATCCTCCCTCGACCAGATCTCGAGCCCCAGGCTCCGAACAACTCTGAAGTTCTCGCCGAGCCGACCTCGGGGTGTGTGGCTGGTTCGACAAGAACCAGTCTCCGCCGACGCGCGGCACCGCTTACTCGGATCGCTGAGCCCGATTCTGCTCTGAGGCCCACCCTTTTGGTTCCTTCCGTCCAAATCACCTCTCTCTCCCCAGCTTCGTTCAGTGCACTTTCAACCTTCCTCGTTTGGAACTTTGGGTCCGGCAGTCTGTCTCTGCTGTCCCAACTTGGTTCGACGACAGTTCGTGGCGCCTGCCCCCACTCTATCACGCCCAGTCCAACCTATCCATTATCCGCGTCTCCTCACCCCTAGGGTGGCTGTGGGGGCGCAAAAACGCGATTTACCTCGCAGTCCCAATTGCCTGATGGGCTGCGTGTGTTACTCCTTTCCAGACAGCCGCCGTGTATCATCTATTTCCATCCGTCCTCGCGCCATACTCTGAGTCCGATACTCCCGAATTTCCCGTGCTTTGTGAACTCAACATTGACGAGATCAATATAAGTAATGTCACACAGTCAGCAAGTTGGGCACAGGGCATCGACGTCATCAGGGGTCGGTGGTGTTGTCGGTTGCAGCGTTCAAGAATCTTTCGCTTGAATAATATCCTGACCCGGTGATGAGATGCGTGCGTGCCGGCGATGGGTGATTGGCGTCACCGTTCCATCATAGTGTAACTAACTCGAACTCCAATCTTGCGCAACGAAGAGTTTCGTTTAAAACATTGGTTCTCTTAGCGCGAGCACATAGCATTACCATACGCTAGCGCTACATACATCATACTCGAAAAAATTATAAGGGGAACTGGTGCTGGAGAAGTGACCAACGTGACGGGACGGCGGAACATTTACGGCAAGTTTGAGCTCCGCCCAAACCTTGATTTGACCATGTTCGCCCAATCCAATTTCCATCCCACCCACTCATTTTCTGAAAACTGATCATACCCAGATCAGAGGAGTGACCGATCACTAGCTCCTCTTCCCCTCCCTCTTCAATCTCTCAACCATAATCAATGTACTCGAAGCGCCTCACGTTGTGCTCGGGCATGCCCCGGTCGACAGCAGCTACATCATCGTTTTCGTCGAAAAGAGTGTCGTCGGGGACTCACGGCGGTCGATAACCTGGATCCAGGTGTGGGAGGTAAGTGGTCAGTGATGATCTGGGTACGGATCTCGGTGTTGAGCGTCAGAAGCAGCTCGAGTCGCGTCCGGAAAGCGGAATCACTCTCTCAAGTTGGTTGACCTAGTCGATACTATAACAACTGGTGCTGTGTCACCAGGCAGCGATCCTTTCCCACTAGGTATTCTTCCATACCCGTCACGTCAAAGTTCCAGGTACTCAGCGAGTGCAGACAGGTGCTCTGCCTGGTCTAGGGGCAGCTACGTCGCATTTCCCAAGTCTCGTTTCGACTTGGAATTGACTGTTCCCTGTGTGCGAAAGGATTCGCGTTACTTTCCAGTCATTTTTTTTGGTTCATCGAAGTTGGCGATCTGGATTTCCGCATCTACTCGGCAAGTCGATTTTGTGCGAGTCGTTCGTATAGATGCTCATAAATTGATATAGCCGATAAAATCAGAAACGTGCTCGCGTGCCTGACATTGCCTGTCCCCTCATCAAGGATAAGTTCTTGGTTGGCGTACAGACTGGGTTGCCAATGGTAAGCGAAGCCATTCGTCGTTTCCGATTAGCTACTTCTGATCTATCTGACTTGTAGTTCTAGAACCACGTTATTTGTTAGTACGACGATATCTACTGTATCAAAATGCGCCTGCTCGGGTGCTCGACCTCCTTGGCGTCGTTCGACGAATGTACGCCGTATTCTCCTGCAGTTCAGAGAAGTGCGCAATAGGCTCCCTGACAATTAAGGACCCAGTTACGTCGGACCTACCCAATACGAGATCGCAACATTCAATCGTCCTGCTGCCTGTCGGCATGCATAACCGTAGCCACGGGCTTTTGGTTCGTGCAGCTGAAATTCTTGATGACAATGGTATCTTTGCGTTCAGGTGTCGCGTAAGTCCCTTGCAGGATTTGCGCATAGTGTGTTGACAGATTTATTTAGCAATCATTCAGCCTTGTCCCTTCTTCGATGGGTTGGCAGTTGGATTGAAGTTGGATTTGACTTCACAAAATACGGTGATACTACTCAACGAGGTTAATTTGTATTGTTAGGGTATGACGGTAAGAAACCCAGTTTTCACCCATAGAAATCGGTCCCAAATGTCAAATGATTGGAACTACAGGAGCTTATGTTGAATGAAAGTGTTCAACTCGTTCGTACTCATTGTTGTATCCTGAGGTGTGTCGCAGGTTTACCTTTATTACTTTCTTTGACGGTGGGCTTGTTACGGCTTGGGCTACGAATATTGCATGTTGATAATCACTACAGTCAGTGGCAGTATGCATTTCAGGGCCGTTGTCGTTGTCGACAGTTGCGACTTGACTTTTTGTCGTGGTTTGTTTTATGATGTGATTGAATCACGATGCCTCTCACTGTCTTACTCGTTACTAAGGCGTGTTTCAGATGCCTAAATGATGCAGATTCAAGAGTTTGTCGATCATTTCCGACTCGAATACTATCACATGATGTAGCGGCTCCTCGTGCTTCTAGTTCTCTCATTGCCCCCCGTTTACGAATACGAACACGAGTGAAGATGGTGTCCTCAGAACTGGTGCGTAAACAGAAACGGATGCAGATGGTTATCGTGACGCTCACTTGAACATTAGAATAGTGACGCCTTATGAGTCGCGCGGGGCCATCATCATCCATCACCGGAGTCGTTCAGCATGCAACCCCCCCAACATTTGGTGCAATGCTCTCCGTGAATGACGGGGGCGTATGGCCCGAGATAACACGAATAGCATACCTTCATCGGTCATCTGACAGCCTCTGTCCACGAGCAGCTTCGGGTCTGCCATGAATTCTGTCGCCCATGCCCAGAGTTTATATCCTCCCTCTAAGTGTTGAGCGCTTGTCTCATTTCGGACCGCGGACTTGAGCTCCCTTTGCGGTCGCCGATCTCATCAGACCACAAATTCGTGAACTGCGGACTGTTTACCTTGGTTCTGCATCTTTTCAAGGGACAGACCAGACGGGCAACGCGACGAATAGTGTTATCTGTCATACCAAAGTTACTCGAATGATGATTGGGGAGCTCCTATACAAATATACAAGATGCGCGATCAGGAAGGGACAGGGAGAAAAGAGACTACACAAGCATTTCTTTCCGCATCCGTACGCTGATGTCAAACGTGTGAGAGTCGAGCGCCAAGAGTGGTAAGCTCATTCTCGTACTTGACGTGATGACCTTGCTGGCACGAGATTGATGCGTTGTATTCACAGCGTACGGCGTCAACTTTTGAACTCGCGTTTAAGACAACAATACTCCAGTCTCGCAAGCAATCACTCTGTGCTGTGGACCTCTCCAGAATCGACAACCAAATCCACGATGTATTGTATGCTGTCCTTTTCCAACTAAGCCTAGTTTCGAAGGAAGCCAGTGGAACTGCTACTATTCCTCCTCCAACGATACAAGGCTCTGTCATTTTCATTTGGCTTAAGGATCAAGGTGGGGTGGGGAAGATAGTTTTTCTTTTTTTCCTCTTTGTCTAATGGGCCTTGTAGAGCATGGTGTCCTCTTCGTCAAATACTGTTCGATTCTGTTGCACTGCGGCCCCGACGATTGAAGCTGGTGAATATTTTATCTTTGCGAACTATGATCTTGCACAAATCGAAGGCGCTCCATGGGGGGAGAATGTAGAAGAGTAAGCTGTCACCGTAAAAATTGGATCATGGCTCATTGACATTTGTCGCCCAGTGTCCTCATAACAGCGTCCGGAGACAATATCCGATCCACAACCTAGCTTCTGGACAATATATTAACTTTGAAATCATTCATGTAACTCTTATCTTCTACGCAAACCGAAAGGGTTAGCGGTGAAGAAAAGTAAGCGTAGTTTTTTCACGCTGTTGTCCGATCTTTTCATGTCGACAAAGCTTGAGCATTCGGAACCCCTTGGCGGTGGTTGTCAATAATGCACCCCTCGAGATTAACGCTCACAGACACTTGTGCGGTTATCAATGCCTGAACTGCAGAGTCATATCACGTACGACTATTGTCAAGATGTATTGTAACAACTGTGCCGCATTCCCGGCTCTGCTGATTTCATTGGGAATCCAGTACGCCTCTTCACGGACATGAGCTCTGGGGTAGCAGACATCTTTTACATATCACGGCGTCGTCATGCACGGAAACAAAGAACCAGGATCGGAATTGCAGAGGTTGAGTCGGCTTTGTCCGTTTTACCACGGTAGCTCTGATCCAACGTCCAGGGCACTGCTACTTTTGTCAAGGTGTTCGGTCTCTCGGACAGCATCACCAAGTTCACAAGTAGCTTGGGAAAAGGTCGGTCTATTTGCTTCCGGTCGAGGGAGGAACATTTTCAACGCATTTCAGGCTTGTCCACTGCAACGTTTGACAAGGAATAAACGTAGGCTGTCGCAGCCTGCGACGTCGCAATCGACCTCGTCATGCAATGTAAGGAGTAATCCTTCGCCCTTGTCTTGCTCCGCATTTACATGCCCTGTTAGTTATAGGGCAGTGAAACGCTCGCAACCTGCGTTGTTAGTGCAATGGAGAGCATCGTGGTATGCAGATAAGACGAATCCATCGGCGTGACTTCTGATCAAGTGTGTGTTAGACGAAGCGCATTCGTGGAGCAGAGACAGAAGGTGCCACCGGATTTCTCAAAGGGATAGGCAAGGGCTTGGTTGGGTACGTACAGCATGCTTGCCGTGCGAAGTACTTCGACGACTGAAATTATATGCGATTCCCAGTGCTCCAACCAATCCTGCGGTTGGGGTGTTAGAACCGACCTTTTACTATCGTCGTCGATCGTTGACGCCCCGTCAGCGATAAGGAATACCATGACCGGGATCATAAATAGAGCCACAGAGGTCTGATCCTTCTCCTTCTCCAGCAGTCCCCGTCTCACACCCCTCCACAGCTCATGCTCGAAGCTGCCACGCAATTCCCGGGTGGTCCGGTCAGCTTCTACCTCTTCATTGTCGCCGCATCCCTGGCCACATCAGGCACCTGGGGCGTCTCGATCACGATGCCGCCTCAGATTGGTCAATCAGAGTGGCACCTCCTCTGCCAACGAATGGCACAGATATCGCTGACCCTGCACCCGATCTACACATTTAATTGACCCTTTGTCTTTCAGCTCGGCATACAATGCCACGTGTTCCTCACTTTCCAACAAGACATGTCCTCCATGAACGAACTCTTCGTGACTAGCGTACGCCTTCGATTCTGTCCCTCCTCCCCATCTGACAACCCCCACCAAAGCTCGAACTTTAAGGTCACACATTCAAGTGTTGCCCTGGTTTCAAACAACTCTGGGCTATACCTTCCTTCTCTCTGGCGACCCTACCCGCACAGGCCTACCCGCACCAGACCCCGCTTCACGTCTTTCGCCTCCTGCCGAACCGGTCGAGCATGTAGGCGTTCTCTTCTCTCACTCTTTCTTTCATGCTGACCCGTGCGCAGCAACCACCAATAGCTCGCCCTCCCGTCGTCGTTCGACATCAGTCGTTCCCGCAAGACGTCCAGCCTGTCCCCGCCCAAAATGCGTCGACTCCCAGCATTGTGAGTTCGCTCCAAAAGGTCCATGCATGGGTCTTGGCCGAAAGAAGCTCTACGGTGCCCATCTCCCCAGACAATTTTTTGTCTGCGAAGAGCCCGTCCACACTAAAGCTAGTCCATTCCGGTAGGTTCACAGCCCTTTCCTCCCTCTGAAGACCCGCGTGCCGTCGGAAAGACAAAGTTAGAATGCGGTCGACGTGCTGACAGACTGCCATATATCGGAGACGCGTCCAACTCTCTTATCCCGGACGATGGAGCCCATGGAGCCGTGTCTCTTCCGACGTCGCCTCCACCCCATCCTCGCCCCCCGCCTTCCATTCTTCCCATCTTCCCACTTATTCCACCGTTACAATATACCCGGATCCTGCACGTTACCCTACCAGTCCTCCGGCGAAATCAGCAACCGGTTTTTCGCCCATCATGATCTCACCTCTGCTCATACCCGAAGTGAGCTTCCCTGCTGCACTTCACGATCCATCTGGAGGCTACTTTTCCACATCACCTCATTCTGTCTACTGGTATATCCGTTCCCTCGCAAGGATCTTCTTGAACGCCCTTGTCCAAACTGCCAAAGTCGCCAGGGACTGCGAGACACCATTCTCAGGAATTCACACTCCCTTCAATCAACCAGAAAGAGACCGCATTCGTCCGGTGAGTGGGCCGTGATTGAACGAGACGTCAGTGCAAGGTTTTGATTTTTGATTGTTTGATTCCAGCCAATGCACGTCCCTCCGGACTTTCCTTCGTTCACTTGGTAGCATCTGCGCCAAACTTTTCACTGATACCTCTGAGGAGGATTTCCCTTGTTCTTCGACACCTTTTGTGCGGATGCTCGGAGACAACTTGTCTTCCGGGATTGTAGAGCAAACTTCAAATGGTCTTACACCAGGTCCTTGTCGGACGATCGAGTGTCGAATGGATAAAAGTAGATGAGTTCGTGTTTCATCCCGTCATCTTTATCCCTCGAAAAAGGTTCCGGACCTGGCCAAGGATCGTCGCAGACGATGTATTCTCAGATCTCGTCAGTCATTTGTTCACCTGTACGGCCAGACCGATGTTGTGCCCGCTAATGTCACCATTTACTTCGGTGCGCGTAAGGGGAGATCAGGCAACGTGATGGAATGAGCAATATACCTCGGAGTAGATGGGCAAAGGTGTAGTATGCTCCCCGTAGCAGATGCGACATCATTTCTCCTTCCCACAGATCCGTTCGATGTCCTCTGGACTTCCTTGCATTCCCTTGACCTCGCACCTCCCGAAGAAAAAATGGGCCATACCGTCGGAGTACATTACTTACCTCAAGACCTTCTTCCCTCTTCCTTCCCACTCGGCCGATCTTCGGACCGAAGGATGCTGGCATGAGGACGACAACGACCGCCGTACGTTTTTTTTCGCGCATGTACGCGTGCTTTGACCAAGATCTCGTGTATGCACGCGCGTCAGACGCGAGGTTATCACGTATGTGCAGACCTACGTCGCCTCCCGTCCTCTCAAAGTGTGCAATGCGCGATACTCCAAGGCTGGGGAACCCAAATTCTCGAGCATCCGTTCCTCGTACAAGGTCCGCGTTAACACCATTTCTCGACCTTCGCCCTGTTTCAGTACAAGATATAGAAGACCTACCCACACCTCCCATGGACGATATTTTGTGAGTTTTATCCAAAAACATTGATGTTTCACTTGGTATTGATGATGGCTGGACCGCATATATGTAGGGACGATTCTGACACTACCGCAGCAATACGACCATTCCTCCGATCGGTTTTGGGTCCTACGAGAGAAAAGTCTACCGATTGTCTCGAGCGGACTCCTCATGTTCCTGAATCTTTGAGTCATGATACACCTCCGCGGTGCCTTCCTCGACTGGATTCTCTGCCATTGTTTACCCGAATCGCACGGGGAAGCTCTACTTACAGGGGCGTCAGGAAGATTGCGGAAAAGGGTGCTAGTAACCCAATGCGTATTCCTGACTTGGCCTCTATGCTCCAGCAGGCATCACCTGAATTAATGTCGAGTGAAGATGGCGACATAAATGCTCATCATCATATGCAAGTCGTAGATGGGTGGAGTGGGTCCAAATTGCCTCGGTGGATCTAACGCGAAGACTGATTTCGATCGCGTCCTCTAGCGACATTGGCGTTTTCCTCACCGTCGCCACCCTCTCCACATTCCTCGGACGGGAGTGAGGTCGACGAGTTTTGGGATCTATCCCCTCTAGGAACGCCAGCAACGTCACTCATAGCTGCTAAAATGGGTGCGTTGCTTTTGTTAGCTTCCTCTTGACGGGCGCCGAGAATTGATCCCACACCTCAGACGAAGTCGAAATTCCTCGCGTACGGAAATTCGGATACAAAAATACATCAGTTGATGAAAGCGTGAACCACAACGGCACGACTAGCCTGTTGACAAACAGGTTGGCTCCCTTCTTCTGGGGCTCTACAGCGTCGAGTCGCTCAGACTGTCGACCATGAACTGTAGGTCCCAAGGCATCTTTGATCTGAAATCGTACGTACGCGCGCACGCCCATTGATTTAGCCAGGCCAAGGTTGACTCGAACAAGTTACAGGTCTCTGTCGTCCAGGTGTTCATCTTCACCAAATATCCGAAGTATGCGGTCAGCAGCCGCGAGTCCAACGAAACAGCATGCCTTTCGGTTTGTGCTCTCCATGCTGGTTCACCCTAGTCCATGTACCACTGATTTATCAAGGCAACGACACACTCTTCTCAAAAGCATTGCGCGACACGGCCAAGTTCTTGGGCTCCGCGTAGGTGACAACTAATATTTGAGCTGTCAGCTGTGCGTCCTGAACCGAGTATGTAATCTCCTTTGCATCTATGAGCCATGGCGTCCTTGTCGTTGATGGCGAAAATGCCGTACTTTAAAGCAGCCAGTTGACCGTACCTTGTAACAATCAAACGGCAAACTTGGATCTGGGGATGCGAGCATGACAAATCTTACATTTTCTCTGGGCGCAGGATGGTGGGGACCAACTTGAAGTACACCCTCTTGCCCCCAACTTTAACCTCGACGGCTGTCTTGGCCGCAGGGCTCCATGCAACCACTCACATCTTCCCGGAGACTGCGACGTGCTCCTGGAGACCAACACCTTTTGCTTCAGATCGATTAGTATTTTTAGAAATGATATATCTGATTTCACCCGGTGCGTGTAGTTTGTACATTTGTTGTCGGAGAAATAGTCGTAGTAGTATGGGGTTGAGATCGATTGTGAGGAAAGAGTGACGCCAGTTTATCTGGTTGCCCACAGCATAATTTGTTGTAATCGCAACGTGAGATGTTCGTTGCAGATTGGTGGAAAGTGGGGCAGCCAGCGACAACTTGAAGGATCAGCGAACTTTTTGACCTCAATTAAATATGGCCCAGGCACCGTACAGATGCCAGTGGATTCCATGGGTTGGAATTCAAGTTGGTACTAGGTCAGACCTGTGGACTTAGCAGCTACTTTTCCCTTGGTCGCTTTTCCGACCTGGGCAGTCGAGGCCGCCGGGTCATTCAGATCTAGGTACCCGGCTTGGTTACGGTCACCTCGTCTTCCACGCTGTGATAATATCGTTCGAATTTTCGCTGAAAAGCCCCATCTCACGATAGCACACAAGCATCCGGTGTACGGCGGCTACTAAGTACTACTGCTAGGGAAGTACCACATGATTTAGGTATTTCTTTCTACTTGATCTGCTTTTGGGAAAGACCACGGCAGGGCGATGGTCTCGAAGAGACGTTCCTCCTGCCAGCGAACTTGGCATTGGATTTCAAGCAATCTCGCTTCCTCCCGGCCGCAAATGCGATTGAGTTGTGGCTTTGGAGTAAGGTGACTGTGAGGTCGGACCTTCGGTCGTTGCCGAACGCCAAGACTACTACTTCGTACCACACCAACTTGAAAGTCACGGTACCGTCAACCTCTACCGTGACTACTCTCCCCCAATCTCAGGTTCCGGTGCCCGGAAACCCATAGTTATGCAGCGACAATGATTCATAGGAACTGACGGCACGGGCGTCCTACCCCCCTCGCTCGCTCCCTCTCCGTCGCATTTGCGCAGAGCAAAACCAAAGAGTATTCCGAGAGGTGCGTTTCATTTCTGCATACGTGGGTCTGACTCTGATACCAATTTGACGCAGTCCGGATCTGCAGGCCCCACCAATGACAACGAATCTCGCAGCGCTGCTTGTCGCCCCGATCAACTCGTACCTATCCGTGCTTACGTCCCGCGCTACATCCCGCTCCTAATATAACAACTGCGCTGTTCGATCGCGCATGGCGTTGTCTCTAGCATGCTCTCAAGAACGAGATTGTGATCGAGGCGCCCGGCGACGGAGGCAGTATTTGGGATCCGTGTTCCGGGTTGATCAAGGATCAGACGGACGCTCTGCCGTCGATGGTGGGCCGGTAAAGGACGCGAAGGAGATACGGAGACCGACCGGATGGGTAGCGTGGATGATGGTTATTTGTTTAGGACTACGTCGTTGGGCGTGCAGTTTGAGGTTGATTTCCTGATTTCTTGAGCCGAGAGATGAGTATCTATAACTGACACACGTTCGGCAGGGCGACTCGTATAGCTGATTCAAACCACATGTCAGCATTTTGAGGCCGGAGGCGAACGGATGTGACTTCGCTCATCACTTCGAGCGTCAAGCTCTGTCAGTGATGCAAAATTCGTGAATATTTAGTGAGATCCCCCTCTGCTACAGGTCAAGCGGCGGTTCCTAAAACGGGTTCACAAGTGGATGAGTACGATGCGCGGCTGTTTCATCGACTTGCTTTAGCTTAGGACACAGATCCCCTCCCGTAGATGATCGAAAGCGCCGAAGAGGAAGTCGAACGGCTGCTGGCAGCCAACAATCTGGCGTTCAAAGTCAGGTATGGTGAGTCCGCAGCCGCTCGTTTATTCGTGTACTTATTTTTATTTTTATTTTTGCGGCCGACCAGGTCAACCTAGAGTTGAAGAGAGGCAACGGTGAAAGGAGGGCATCGCTGTCGGGGACCCAGACACAAACCAAACACCATGAAGATCGGTTGATTCAGACACATCGAATTGATATTGTCGCCTGCTACTACACGCTACTTTATTGAGATGGCATCACAAACGGGGCGTATACTATGCAAACAAACGTGGCAACAAGACACGACAGTCTGGTCGATTCAAAACTCGAAAGTCAGCGAGAGATCAAAGTCTGAGTGTGTGTCCGATGATTCCTCGCAAGACATTTCTTTTTTCCAGAGCATAGCTATCCTCCTCTACGGACTGCCCG
>JBBPPM010000073.1:13748-28534 GCA_038092015.1 Leccinum huronense
GACACGACAGTCTGGTCGATTCAAAACTCGAAAGTCAGCGAGAGATCAAAGTCTGAGTGTGTGTCCGATGATTCCTCGCAAGACATTTCTTTTTTCCAGAGCATAGCTATCCTCCTCTACGGACTGCCCGCCAGGGGTCAGTTAAAAAGAATTCGATTGGGCGTCACTCCGAGCAGGTCATATCATAATCATAATGCCAATCATCCCCCCGATTCCAATGGTGATTCTTCTCTGGCTTTCTATCATCTGCCACAGCAATGCTTGCAAGTAGAATCCTTCGCAGGCACGGTGTTGCGAGTGAAGATACCAACGTCTGGCCTTGCTGCAATATCTCCCAACAGCGCCACTACGTGACCTTTGAACCCTCGCATCTCACCCGCAAGCTCGGAGACAACGGCTTGTAGGTCACTTCTCGTCCAAGTAACCGAAGAGCTCTCTTCACTCGCAGGCTTTTCTCCAGCACTCGCATCCACCCCTTGGTCGCAGCGTGAAATTTTCTTTGCCGGTCGTCGTTTGTCATCGGAGTCTTCGTCACGACCGTGCTTCAGATTGTTCCTAGCACCTGGTACCCCAGGCCTATGCTCTAAGGTACGATATAATATACAATTGCAATAAGATCAATTCGTGAACATTGTACGCAGATGTGAAAACTGCCACCTTTTCGCGTCAAATCGACTCGCGACTTGACAGCCTCGCCGATAATAAGAGTCATTGCCGGAGGTTTTACAACAATCGAATCGTCCATGAGCCTGAGGATGTATAGCGGCACAGTTGATCTACCAATGTGAGTGCGGACGCTGTCAGTTTGTAGTGTGTATGTTGACGTACTGTAGTAGCTCGCAAACAAAGTCGAACGAACACCCGCGCAGTCACGCTTGGACGGTCAATCACATCCTACTATTAGTAGGTTGATGAATATACTTGCGATTACGGCTGTTAGTACGGCAGCGCAAGTAGGCGATGATTCAGCAATGCTAGAAGTGCTAGAAGTTGTTGATTTTGGACGTGACAGATTATGGGTACTAGTGCTGGAAGTGCTGGAAGTGCCGGAACTCGGTCCAAGGTTGCGATGACGGAACATCGAGAAACAGCAATGCCAGACTTGGAAGCGCCAGTAAGTATTTGATCGCAGAAAGTTTTCGAGAACTTGTAGCTAATGCTGGAACTTTGCGGAACTCATGGTGTGCCTCGGTCACGGTGACCAATCGCCGAGGCTCAGACCACCTTGGCCAAGTTGACTGGCAGGCTATAAAATGACCACGAGATGAGGTACATACCATTCTCAGTCCTTCCCATCCCAACATAGCTACACAACACGCCCCTCCCACTCGCTTTCGGCTTGCTACCATCTCATGCCAGTATCACAACACAATCGCAGTGATAGCTCGTCACCTGACGACCCGGCGAGTGGCCATAAGCGCCCACTCAGTAGTGCTTTGCAGCTGGGGCCTAGGAAGAAACCGTAAGTTTCTGTCATCATGATGTTGTCAACATGATGTTGATAATTTCCAGAACGACGCAGGACCCACTAGTTCACCATGGAAGGCACTTTGGGCGGTCTGCGCACGCGTTTTGCAATATCCAAACGCTCATCACCAATGGTCTTTTACTTATGAGTGGTGGCGAAGAGCAAGATTCTTTAGCAGCCGTGTAAGTGAAAATGTACGCTCAAGCTCATAAATTCTTATTCGTCTTCGATCCGCACTTAGAGAACGACAAGAGTTCACGGTATTTCGCGAGCTCCTTCGCATGGTACCCGGGCTCGAGGCTCGACTGATGGAATCTTCCGAAGAGGAAACTATTACCATCGCCGATCTGGTAATGCTATTTGCTACTTCTGTTCTTCTTTCACTGATAATTAATCTTATTCTAGATCCAGAAAGGTGCTAACGGGTCAAGGGCAGATGACACAAAAGGGATGAAAAGTGCAATAATAGACTGGATCACGCCCAAAGGTCAGTCTTTAAGCCCTCATATTCCTCGAAACATCAAATCGGGACGTGGGTTCAACCATGAACGCACCGGCGCTCTTCTCTGTCCCGCAGGACTCGACTGGAGCAATGTTGAGTGAGGCTATTGTTTCTCATATTGATGCACACCTCAGAAGTTGTATTCATAGGACGCGCAACAAGCTTGTGAACGGCCAGATTCAGGTGGCTGGCGACCAATGGCCACTTTTCTTGTACGCGAATTATTCGTATGATCCCGAGGATCCGTGGAACGGACTGCTCCGAAGCGGCCTCCTGGTCTCTGTGAGTATCTTCAACATACAAAAGTATAGTACGAGATCTGAGTTGATTTGAGCAGGCATTCAAGCATATTTTCACTTCCCCCAGCTCTGTTGATCAAGAGCCAAAAGCAACACGCTCGGGAAATGCACGCATACATGGTATGAGGTCAGTCACGAAAGCATCAATTGCGTATGTTGCTACGCAGGTAGGATGAATTTCCATGTCGAAACGCGTTACTCATCAGGTTCATTGCAGGCTCGCTTCGCGCTCACTTCTGCCCAGGTATTTTCTCGCACCGACCTGGTCACGGACTCCGAACGTTTTTACAACAGCATACTGGAACTGTTACTTGACCCCGAAGAACACGAGGAAGTAGACCAGCTTCTGACCTGGTGGAACCGGTATGTTTCTTCAATCGGATTTTACATCTTATTCACCGAAAGGAATCAATAGGCAGGTATTTCCGCTGTATTCAGATATCGAACGGTTGCCATCGAAGAATAGCGCTTTAGCGCGGATCCGCCAGAAACGTGCGGAGAACAGGATGCGAGACCGCGAATTGGCAGAATAAATAAGTATTGCGTCTCGTCTCGTAGGAAGGCAAACATACGTTTTGTCACGTAGTACTCGTCGAACGTTTCCCTAATTCAGTATCATAGTATAAGTCATTACCCGCCATAATTTACAAATGATTATCAAGACTACTCAGTAGTCTCTATATACATGATGCTCGTTGGGAACAGTATATGCATAGAGGCAACTATGGGCTATCGATCCCAATTAATGTTGGACTTATGGGCGACTCTCGACAAATGGCAGATGAGTTCAAATACGCCGTTATGGGAAGTATTGCAACGTACGGTCAAAGAGGCAAATGTGGGCCATGGCGATCAGTGTTGGATGCAAGAGCGACTCTGGGACAAACGGCACATGAGTTCAGATGCGTCCGTGTGGGATGGATTGCGACGAACCGTCAGAGAGGCGATTGTGGGCCATAGCAATCAGTGTGGAATGAAAGAGCGACTCTGGACAATTGATACATGGGCTCAGATGCATATGTACGGGAAGGATTACGACGAACCATCAGAGAGGCAACTATGGGCTATCCCAGTTAACGTTGGACTTATGGGCGACTCTCGACAAATGGTAGATGAGTTCTGATACGCCACTATGGGAAGTATTGCAACGTACGGTCAAAGAGGCGAATGTGGGCCATAGCGATCACTGTTGGATGCAAGAGCGACTCTGGGACAAACGGCACATGAGTTCAGATGCGTCCGTGTGGGATGGATTGCGACGAACCGTCAGAGAGGCGATTATGGGCCATAGCAATCAGTGTGGAACGAAAGAGCAACTCTGGATAAACGATACATGGGCTCAGATGCATCTGTGCGGGAAGGATTGCGACGAACCGTCAGAGAGGCGATTGTGGGCCATAGCAATCAGTGTGGAACGAAAGAGCGATTCTGGGACAAACGGCACGTGAGTTCAGATGCGTCCGTGTGGGAAGGATGGCGACGCATCGTTAGAGAGGTGATTGCGGGCCATAGCGAACAGGATTGGACTTATGGGCAACTCTGGACAAAGGGCACATGAGCCCGGATCTATCTGTGTGGGAGGGATTGCAACGCACCGTCAGCAATGCTATTGTGGGCCATAGCGAACAATGTTGGACTTATGGGCGACTCTGGATAAGCTGCACATGAGCCCGGATATGTCTGTACGGGAAGTATTGTAACACATTGTCAAGGTGGCAAATATGGGCCGTAGTAACCAGCATTGGACGAATTGGCAACTCTGGAAAAAAGGTACATAAGTCCAAATGTCCATGCATGGCGAGGATGATAATAGGCAAGGAGAGTTATGAATATGGGTCATAAATGTCAGCATTGGACTTATGCCCGATAGGCTGGACGAATGACACATGAGCTCGGATACATCCGTGTGAAGGGTTATATGATAATTAGTGAAATGATTATTATGATTGTGTCAGACTTGCCTACAGTTTTTCTATTATCATGACTAACTATTGGGTGCATCTGAGTACCACTCAACAACTCTCTCAGTAGTTAGATAAACAGATCAGTATATGTATCATAATGATGAAAAATTTGGTGATTATTTATCTGAAAAATCTAGATAATGGTTGAGCAAACTGTCACCAATTTCCTGATGGTCTTGTTCGTTTGCATCTTGACCACGACCGACCGCCCGCAAGCCCCTACTCCTCGCGTTCGCAGGCGCCTCCGCCGCCATCCTCTTTCTCTTGCCTGTTCATGCCCTGCTTCCGAGCGAGCTCCACGAGCACCGTGTTGCCGACTGGCAAAATTAGCCCATAAGTGAGATGTTCAACGGACGAGGATGGACGTGGCCGTGGACTCTCACCATAATGTTTCTTGCCGAGACCCGACATACAGTCGCTAGCGTGATGGTAATGAGGTGGCTCCTCGTTGTTCGCACCAAAGCCAGTCCATTCTTCGTCACTGTTTGATTCTTCAGTTTCAACCACATCCGACATGTCCATTTCGGGCCTCGCACACGGTGACCTTTTCAGCCAACGGCTTTCGCTGCGAGCTCAAACATCTTCAGACGTCGATGCAAAGTTTGCAAAGATAGCTGAGAAGGAATCCCACAACGTCACCACAGAGGTCAAGAAATGGTTCAAGAGGCTTGCGGTCCGTACTCCACGTTCCCTCGACCCCCATGACCTTACCCTGAATTTCCCTGCAGAAAGTGGAAAAGGCACACGACGAGAGCATGAACGAGTCCAACGCTCGCATCAAGCAAACTGGTAAATCCCCAGTTTGTCAATCACCCAGTGTCCCTGACCATTCGGCTCAAAGGTCAAGCCTACGAGAAAAAGTCCAAGAAGACGCCGGTGTGGAAAATGCTCGCTACTATACAGTACCATCGGACCTGAAATGTCACAAGAGAAATAGTCACTCCCAGACCACAACCTAACCTCCCTCTTCAGAAACCATGCCGTAAATGTCACTCAACAAAACGCGGTGACGTTCAGTATAGCTGCCACCCTCACCCGCATAGCAGACGCCGAGTTGTATGCGCCGCATATCCCCAACTATCGGCTCCCTCGGAGAATGGCGTTCCCTCTGCAAAAGCGCTTGGACTGGTTCTCTGCCCGGTGACCTACCCGTACTGTCTGCGGAATCCTTGCCGCTAGACCGGGCTTTCCACTCCAGCTCGCAAATCCCTCCCTGTTCCTCCCGTGTCTGGCCACGGCCCCGGAGTTGTCTCACCACCAGTGGCCGCATCGCTCGATCCACCGCACTCGCCGTTTACCACGGCAAGTCAAGGTTCTGTCAACTCCATCACCACCCTTTCCGCATTCCGCATTCCGCATTCCCCCCACCCACTTCCCTATACCACTGGCCATGAACGAGGCAGAATTGCAACGCCAACAAATCCAGATCCAGAGCCTACAAGCTGTACATTCTCATGCAGGCAATCCTGACCCTCCACAGTCGCAAGTTGTACTGGCTCCGCCGTCTTGACGGAATGTCCCAAATATGTGGCAGTGACTGACTTGCCAGAATCGGTCCCGCTGGATTCCCGGTCTTCGCAATCTCCGCAGACGTCGCAAATTCCATCACCCTCCAATCCGTTCTGCCGTCGGAACGCTTTCTGGGTCCGAACCACCAATCATCTCGCTCAAAGACAAGGTGTCAAAGAAGCCACGACGCCCTTCCTTGATTACTCGTGTGCCACCACCATCTCGTGTCACCCTTCAAGAGGGCCGAAAACTCTTCCGCTGACAAGCAATTCGGCGTTCACTCTGACACCAGCAAAGGCGTGTTCAGAAGCCACAGCGTCGATGTCGCCAAGAAGAGTCTCGAACGCATAGATTCGACTCATAGCGCGGGAAGCAACGTAGCAGCGTTGCGCAGATAATACACCCAAGTGGTTAGTCCCTCTTTTGTGTCTTATCTCTTGTTATTTACCCTCCGTTTTCCACCAAGGTACAGATATCGTCTCAGGCACCAAAGGATATCCCCAGGTTACTATTGAGCGTTTCCGAGATTGCGTCGCGGTATCAACCAACCGACGAATCCATGTCTCCGCGACGAACCACTTCTCCAGTCGTTGATCGTTTCCCACCAGATACCCCCCCGTACACGTGGCCGCACGCGGTTTACCCATCAAGGAGAGCGAGATATGGAGACGGAAGCAACGGATCAAAGAGTTGGCAGAGCTGGATCTCAAGGAGAAGGAGTGCGAGCTTCGACAGCGCGAACGCCAACTGAACCAGCGAGCGCGCGACTTCGAACGTGGTCGGCTGCAATTTCTCAGTTTGCGTCCTGAGCCCGCGGCTGCAGAGGGACCCAAAGGTCCGAGGAGTAGCGTGTTCCAGCACAAGCGTGGATCTTGGAGCCTGACGCACATCAACGTGCCTTCGACGACGACGACAAGTAGTTCCGCCGCGCCCGACCACCCCACAATCTCAACCCCGTTCGCCCGCACACTTGCTAGTATGGCCACCCAAAGACCACGCGCCGTTTTCCGGCTGCGACACGTGCTCAGTGTCAAAGTACAAGGCGTCAGACACGATACCTCGCTGCCATATGGCTTCCCGCCGCGTCATCGTCGTCGTCATGCGCGGCGGACGAGGAGAGCGAGCACCTCAAGTGTCCGTTGCGAATAAGGCAACAAGTCGTAGCGGCCTGGAAACGGCTCGAGGTGATGTTGCGCTGGTCAGAGGTGAAGCGGCTACAGCACACGTTTCGATACCTCGCCGCGTGGTTCCTCCTCTCTAACGGTACGTCTCCTCCTGTCCTCGCACGCTTACAGGTTTCCTGACCACCAGCTCGGTAGCCATCCTCTTTCGACGCTGCACATGGATTCGTCCTCGCTCATCCTTATCGGCGCGGCCACCCCCGCGTGCGGGATCCTCGGCTCGCTCGCGTTCCCCACCTTACAGCGCCGGTTCGGATGGACGAACCTCGGCGTGCTCGTCCGGCTCGTGCTCGTCGTGTCCCTCGTGCCCGCGTACGGATATTTCGGGTTCCTGCCACCATCTTATGCAGTCTCTCAAACGTGCTACTAATCTGGAGGTCTGGAGGTACGTGACGCGTCCCGAAAGACTTGGTCTTTGGTTGACTGAACAGGACCGTGCAGTTCAAGCACCACCAACTTTGATCAGGCAAGGACGACGATGCCTGGATCGAGTCTAACCTCCGTCTGCACCCGGCGTCAACTATCGCAGAGATCATTCGTTCACAGTGCAACGATGGAAGTCTATTCACCACTCGCCCGGCACCCGAGGGACAAAGCGTGCACGAGCAGTGAGTAACCCGCACCCGCTCGTACCTTGTCGCATCTCATGTTTTCTACCAAAGAACAATTTTATTGGTGAGCCAAACGTCCCTATCCCGGTCCTGGACGAGCGTGAGCCCGAGCGGGGTGAAGGCGGTTCCCTGAGAAAAAAAAAAAGATAGCGTGAATGGACCGAGAAAAAGGCAAAGGCAAGGTTCACGGTGACGAGGACGACGCGGGCGTTCATGTCGCGCTCGCGAGATGTCGTTCTTCCATGTGCAAAGGCATGCACGTCCACGAGACGACGTTCCAGGTTCACGCACTACCCCCCACAGGGCACGCCACGACCGCCGACGCGCGTAGTGAAAACACACATCACTATCCCCCTCGTAGCCACCCTCGACTCCCGCGAAGATCCCCCGGGTGGCTTCCCACCCCTCCCAGGCTACGAGTCCTGCGCGCCCTCGTGGCGTAGCATGTCCGTGACGGACCACTGTGCGTTCGCGACCCAGTTCGTGTCGACGAGAGACGGGACGGACCAGCTCGCGCTCACTTTCGTGCCATACGTCGACGATCCGCGTTTTCCAATAGAGCGGTTTCAGAAACGATTCGAGAGGTTGGAGTGGGAGAGGGCGTTTGATCCTGATGGTGAGTCATTGGTGCGCGAGGACTGGGTTTTTGACAAGACGGCTTGCGGTTGGTTAGTGGAAGTGATTCGGATGGAGACTATTCGGCGGTTGCAGGCACTGTACGACATCGATACGCGAGACGTGGACCGCATGGGCCTGTTTGACAAAAAAATGTCGTCTCACGCACAACATCGGTATGTTGTGGGACCACTCTCAAAGGTACGTCTCTGTCGCGTGTCCGTCCGAACATCCACCACACGTACACACGTACACACGCTCAACTGGCCAGGCGAATTCCGATTCCAACATCCCGCCGCGCAAGACGTCCAATCCGTATATGCGCCCGACCCGGACGATCTGAGACGACGGCTGACCTCTCTCACCTGCGCGTATTTTGTCCGAGCATCAACTGCTTGCACGGTCTCTGTGGGACGCACGGTACGGTTTCCCTGCCTGCGTTGAACGACAATCGGAATGACTGACGCACACACACATTCAAAAGGGAAAATGCACACGAGCACTCACATTCCGTCTGCAAAGCCCCAGTTAACGGGGCACGCGATGATCTTGTCCAAAGGGATGCCGTGCGGTTCGGACTGTTTCAGGAATATAGCCGATTTCGATCTGTTTGTGGTGTGTATGCTGGGTCCGGTTCAACCGACTCGCGTGCTGACCCACCATGTTTTCTTCGCGCTCAAGAAACGCTGCCTCCTTCGCCCACCAAGTCTGGACACGCAAGTTCCTTGGACGCGCTCGAGACCGTGCTCGGCATCTCGCCGGATTTGTTTTCCTGTCAGCTGGCCGTCATTTGTTTGAAACCGTGTAAACAGGTGAGAACCCATCCTCTCTGTGTCGTTCATGCGGCTGAGACGGTGCAGGTATTTGTGCAAAGACTACAGCGACGAGGATGGCGAGAACGGCGACCAAGACGTGCACATAATACAACGAAGGCAGCAACGCTCCGAGTATCTTGAGAACCGTCTTATCAGACTCCGACGGTACCACCATGTCGCTCCAAGTTCCAAAGGTAAACAACATCCAGCTCTTCAAGGAAGGCTACAAGGTACGATGATGGCCCCAATCGAGTTTCTGCGCACCGAAACTCTGCGTACGAGATCTGATAACTCCGAGACGGCCTGGATGTTGCGCAAGACAGCGTCCTCGAGTCCTTGGAGGTGCTACGACGAGATCGGTCAATTTTGTTAAGTCGTCTCTTTTCTTGCTCCACTCATTCGCGATGCCAGGTCGTAATAAACTGGTGATCAATCGCCTCGGTCGATTGTTCGTCACGTCCGATGCTGCTACCAACATCAAAGAAGTCGAGGTCGTACATCCAGCTGTAAAGTTGCTCGTCATAGCATCGCAGGTTCAGGAATCCGAGGTAACCTCTACCCGTCTGCACCAGCTCACAGTTCTACTAACCACGTCCCTCTAGATGAGCGACGCCACCAACGTCATCATCACCTTTTGCCGGCGAGCTGCTCAAAAAGGCAGAACACCTCATCATGGGTCTACATCCGAGCGAGGTCAGTCCCAGTCGTGCTTGTGCGTCTAAAGGCCAAGTATGAAAAATGGCGTCGGATACGATGTAGATGGAACATAACAGGCTCAGGGTTGTCTACCGTTGTCTATGCCATTCGTAGATCGCGACGCTTTTAAGATATGCGCAATCACTCCATCTACGCTTGTGCTGTCACCATCCGTAACTTCGTTTGCATCGTTGTCTTGACACTCGCATTCAAGTTCGACTTTCCTCCTTTCACGGTCCTAATTGTCAGCCGGTATCATCCATAATGCTGTCCGAGTCGATCGTGTTTTGCCCTCGATGACACCGGATGTATGACATCTGACGGAAATCTTCTTGTACTATGCGATCGCTTATGGCCTTTACTTGGCCGTCTTGAGGTGAGGGAATATTCTGGTCGCGTTTCTCTATTCGTTGACAGTATTTCGCTCTTCGAGTTGTCTCCGTCATGTTTACGTTGAAGATCTCCACAGTGTCACAAGTTCGGAGTCAACCTCGGGCGGGGGGAGGGGGAGATTTAGCCTTCAGGCGTCAACGATCCCCATAACATTGTCTACGTTCAAGTTGGTTGCCATCATTTGATTCGCGGACCCGTCGCATTCAACCGGATTGTGTCCGCTGACTCGGACGTTGCGGCGGCGTAGGTCATTGAAGTCCCCCATGATCGGGCCGCAGATACGCAAATGTATTTACCTCGTGTCTTGTTACACACATATAATGCCTACATCATTCCTCTTTTGTCCCTGACGAGTAGAAACACACTTATACAAACCACGAGGAATCGGAATCGTGATGGAAAGGCTGTAAGTTTCGTAGTGTATGCACGATCAAACGAGCAGTCGAGGGTTGAACTACTAGTACCATCCGAGTCGTGATAATCTGCACTCACCGGAGAATCCCGGATTCTGGCGCGTTGTGATGAGGCACCCGATTAGGCAAATATATTCATTCTTTCTACTACCACTTACTACTCTTTCCACGCCGCGTTCCGACTTGGAGCAAGCTCTGGCTCGCCATCTTCCGTGTGCTCGTCGTATTCAACTTGTCAGGCTCCATTCAGTGTAAGTACTCAAATCACCGCTTACCCTGGGGGAGAACCTAATTTATTTTGATCCCTTCAGCAGCTCTAGTACTTATCACCACTAGACACACGTCACAACTCCACCCACGGTGACGCAAATGACGACCATGGATATGGCGTGACGTCCGAGTCAACATGCCGACAACGCAAAGACAGCAGCGTCGTCACCCTCGAATCGCGTGTAATCCCCTTTCCTCCGGTTTACCGAGTTTTCACCCTGCCTCATCACGCGCTCTAGCCTGCATTTAACATGCTATTAGTCCGCCGGTGACGTGACTGCGCAGAAACAACGATACAGTTCCGAGGATGCGATCGCACAGCGAGAGGACGCGGGGGTGGTTTCTGGCGAATCGGCGACGGAGGAATGGAGTAGAGAAGAGCCCAGCTGGGGGAGGTGGAGAGACACTGTGGTGGAGTTCATGAAGATCAACACGAGGCTCGGTCGAATCGCTGCCGCGCGAGCATGTCGCATTGTGCGTGCGCCTTCAAATTACAAACGCCCTCAGTCACTGCAGGATCTCAAGTTGGACGGAGTGCTCGTTTTGGCACGACTATCGCCGGTACGCCTCGCAGCGCCTCTACCAGGACGCCATCCTCCGAGCTCACCTCACCGTTCTCGTCCTCTCATTCCCATATCCCCTCTAATTTTCATCGTGACAACGCCCAAAGTCACCGCCTTTGATCTCAAGTTGGACGGAGGTGCTCGTTTTAACACGACTATCAGCACCGCCGGTATGCCTCGCGCGCGCGTTTCCCGCTACCACCGCGTCTGAGCAGTAGCGCCTCTCCCCCATCGACATCCTCCCCCAAAGATTCGACCGCATCGCTTCCCTCAACATCCTCGTCTACTACTCCCACCTCCCGTGACCCCGGCTTCCGCATTAGGCACAACATCGGTCTCATCCTCCCCGCCACTGCCTTCGTCGTCGCCTCCACACCCTGCGCATGCCACGCTCTCCCGCCTCTCTTCAAGCCTGGTGTCACTATTGCCCTCGGGACGGCCACGGTCTACGGGGCACGACATCGACATTGTATCCCTCGTCCGCGCCAAGCACCTTTTCGCATTTTTCGACGCCCTCAACGCTGACACACGGTTCGCCGTTCTCCGCGACGCTGTACGTCCCGCCTAGCGGCGCGCCGGGGTTTGCGGGAGACCGTGCTTGGGACGGTGGGTTCTCTGACGAGCTCGCGGAGGAACAGGCCGATCTGGTACGTTCTTCATCCCATCCATTTCTTTTCCATCATGTTGACACAGAGACACAACAGATATGGCCACACCTGCTCGCGCTGACCAAACACCCACGCCAATGGACGCTCCTGTACTCGCTCGACCAGCACGGGATCTCGCTCAACACGCTGTATGCTCGGTGCGAGCCGCGTGTGCCGACGCGCGCACATCCGGGCGAGATGCCCCAGGGCGGGTTGCTCGTCATCCGGGACGTGAGCGACGGGGTGTTCGGAGCGTGGCTGAGCGAAGGGATCAGGCTTGAAAAGGGGGGAGGTTATTACGGGTCTGGTGATTCGTGCGTGTTTTTCCTGTTATTTGGGATTGAACTGACCCGTGTGTTTGACGGGAATATACAGGTTTCTGTGGCTCCGCCGGTGGACGGGGAGCGGCAGGGCAGGTTGGAGGTGCATGGGTGCCTCGCAGCGCCTCCACCAGGACTCCATCTTCCGAGCTCACCTCACCGTCCTCGTCCTCTCATTCCCGTATCCCCTCCAATTTCCGTCGTAACAACGCCCAAAGTCACCGCCTTTGATCTCAGGTTAGACGGAGGTGCTCGTTTTAGCACGACTATCAACACCGCCGGTATGCCTCGCAACGCCTCCACCAGGACGCCATCCTCCAAGCTCACCTCTCCGTCCTCGTCCTCTCAATTGTCATAACAGCGCCCAAAGTAACCGCCCTTAACATCGCCATCGATCCCAGCCCTCCTCTCGACGACGACGCTCAATAGATCCGAATGCCTTCCCTTCGCGAGAGCTTCGGAGGCTCTCTGACGGCCCTGCTTACTACCCTCGCCGAGGTCCGACCGCTTGGAGGAAGCCCTCGGTGGTAAGTTGGAATATTGTTCCTTGAGATCGTGAGTATGCATGTTCTCTGTCTCTGCACCGCCGATTCACACATTGTCCGCCTTTGTGCCCAGATCCCAGCCCTCGAACCCCCTAATCACTCGTCACCTGCCCACCTTTCCCCCCTCTTCAACGCTCTCGGCCAGTACCTGTCTCACACGGACGTTCGCATCTTTGCCGACTCCTACCTGGGATCTTCCGTCTCGCTTCTCGGTGCTATCATAGACGCCACTCCCGACTCACACGATGACCGTCCAGCACTCATAAAAGCTCGCGAACGCCAGAAGCGTCAACGAGTACCGTCGGCGTTGGGAAGTCGTGCGCAAGGTTCTCGGAAGTGCTACCATACCTATTTCCAATGGGACGGACAAATCAAAGAAAGGCAATGCTGCTGTCAACGCTGGCGTGGGTGCTGGCGACTCACAATGCGCCACGCCTTGATCGCGCTGTTGGCAATGGGGCATCACTTTTGGCGTTACTGGGTGGGGCTCACCCCTTCGCCGGTCGCGTTGGACGAGTCTTATGCCGACGAGGAGCCCGATTCCGAGGGACGATCGGAAGCGTACGATGCCTTCAAGTTGTTGTTGGCCAGCCTTCCGAGTCTCTGCAGACGTCGAGCAAGAACTGCATTCATCCCTTTCCTTTGCGACCTGGAACTCGTGTTGCTCAACAACAATCGCTTCTGTTCTCGAGGATCCCACCTACCTTCGCGGCCGTGGACGCCACGCCAATGGATATTATGTGGCCTTTACCCATCGTGATCATCGTTCACTAGCAAATTTCGGTGCATCCATGATCGTGTCAAGGGTGAGGTTACGCCGTTACGGCTGGCGCGAGTCGGTGCGCTGATATGCTGTGAAGGGTCAGTCACCGAGTCGCTCTTCACTGTCTGATGGACCTAATCGTCTTGAACGTGGTGCTCCAGGCAGGGATTATTTCGTCCTCGAAGCAATAGTCCGACCAGTCCGCTTGCGGTGATGCTCTATCCACTCGAGTGCCGTTCGGGTTCAAGAGTCTTTACCAAGGAGACCAATAGGAGTTGGTGCGCAAGTGGCCGCGTTCAAGAAGGTGATGGTCTTGTTTCAAGTTTCACAGTGGGTCTCTAGTACAGCAAGGTCTGTCCTCGATTCTGTAATAAAAGCTGACGGTTGAAGACACGATGTGACAATGTGATAATATGACGATCATAGTGCACGCGTCACCCCACAACGGAAAAGCCCGTGCCATGGGCGTCGATGTGCCACTGCGGGCAACAAGACAATTGTTCGAGTCGGTTCGCCACCGACGGGGTTCGCTTCCCTTACGGCTCGCAGGTCTTCGTGACTACGTAGGCCGTCCTGAGTACACGGGGGGCACGATCTTTTTTGTCTTAAACCGAGTATACTATGTCTACTCGAATATCTCAATAAGCACAATGAGGACGGCACGGCGTCAGTGACACCGCGATGAGGACGATGGGCACGATGACAGTTGCTGGCATCAGGAAATTTTTTAACTGCAGATATACCTAGCTAAATATGATCAATCAGTCATCATGTTGATGTAGCTAGCCAATTGTATATATGCCACTCCCTTCTTTGAGTCATTATTTTGGCTGAAAGAGAATCTATTGTAGCCCCTGGTAGACTTTTTGATGCTGATCAATCATTGCCATCAAAATCTCTATGTGATATAAGCTTGATAATACACTTGCAATCATGACCAACAAATGATATACCAGTTATCATTTGGATATAGCTGTTTGAAGTGCAGATATACCTAGCTAAATATGATTAATTAGTCATCATGTCGATGTAGCTAGCCAATTGTATATATGCCACTCCCATCTTTGAGTCATTATTTTGGTTGGAAGAGAATCTATTGTAGCCCCTGGTAGACTTTTTGATGCTGATCAATCATTGCCATCAAAATCTCTATGTGATATAAGCTTGATAATACACTTGCAATCATGACCAACAAATGATATACCAGTTATC
>JBBPPM010000074.1:0-28352 GCA_038092015.1 Leccinum huronense
ATTGGCAAAACTTGATAAAGACACGTTAACGAGGTCACAGGAGTCGGATTAATGTATGTACAGTATGTATTTATTTGGTGTGGACAAATGGAATCCCGTGATCTGAATTACATTTAGTTAGAATTTTCCTGCGGGTCCGTTTGCAGGGAACTCTGGACGAATTCACGCGAGAAAACCCTCCCCCACTTACGTGGGAGTCGGGGAGGGCCTCACGTTCAGATACTGAATCCCTGCTCCAAGGAGCAAAAATCTGCACAAGAACAAAGGCGGTGCCAGGTATTATGCCCTTGCGTCCGATCCTGCGTCATCGTTACGGGGTTCGACTTGTTAGACACCACAATCGGAAGTTCCCGGCCTCGATACCGATTCTGCCCAATGCTATATCTCATGATCCAACCGTTCGTAAACCGGCCAAACAATGCGCCAAGTATAACAGCGATCTGATACCAGGCGTCAGTTCGATGACCCCGTGCGATGCTAATCCTGCCAGTTGGCACCGACAATCGGAGTGGCATACGCGCCAGCGACGAAATAACATTTGTACCCAAATCCAACTGGCTGACTCGGAGGTGCCAAGAAATACTGACCTGCCAGACATTAATAATCTGCACATCGACCTCCGATCGACGCCGGAGCACCCACGTTCATTCCGATACCAAATCCACTGAAGACGGCGACTAACTAAAGATGAAAGTATGTTGAGCCCACAAAATCAATTCACCCACACATGACCTACCTCGAACATGACCACAAAGACGGACTGCGGTCGCCAGACCACATTGAATCAGGCTGGTCATGCATACCTCGTTTTTTTTCTTTCGCGCTCGCGTGAATTAAATTAATTAATATTTTTGTAACACACTTTATCACGTGACGTTTACCGTAACTGTCTGATTCAGAAGTCTACCTTACGAGTCGTAGAACGTCCCCGCCGCAGTCAAAGAGGTTACGGCTGTTGGCCCATCCGCAAAAAACAAACGAATGTCTGTTACGTACTTTTTTTCTTTCATACATATATTTTGTCTCGTGCCTTCCTTGGACCAAAGAATGAACGACGTTTGCAACTTCTGCAAAAGAAGTCTGACCCTCGAAATAACTCGGCTTGTGCCTGACTCGCGCTGCCACTTAGTAGGTGCAATGAACCATGTCGTACTCTTCGCATTCCTGAGATGCTGACGCGATCCACAACCCGAGCTAAACCCTTTCCATGAGTGCTTACAAAAACCTTGGAGCATTCTGACAGATGCGGTCTCTGACTCGGTATATCACCCCCCACGGACGAGGAGGCGACGTTGCCGTTCAGC
This sequence comes from Leccinum huronense, assembly GCA_038092015.1. NCBI lineage: Eukaryota > Fungi > Basidiomycota > Agaricomycetes > Boletales > Boletaceae > Leccinum > Leccinum huronense. Next base: position 1,305 of record JBBPPM010000074.1, read on the forward strand.
CTGTCCTCGCCTCCGCTCAGCATACCCACCTCTGTCCCATCTGAACCTGCTCATAAATCGCTGCATATACAAAACGATCTGCACATCATCATGTTCACGGAAACCTGCTGTACGACTTGGTGGTGCATAGTGAAATGAAATTATCATCTTGTTCTTTGTGTTCAGGTATTCTAATATGCTAGATTCTGGCCCCTGGCCCCACCCTTTCTTTCAAACTGTTTTGCTTGTAGCCGTCTTTCTTTTGTCGCTTCTTTAATTGCTGGATTGTACTACTTCGACGAACATTGTTGCACTACAGTAGCAGTATGATGCAGTTTTTATTATTTAACTTTTGTAGCGTCTGGTTGAAATCGACGATATTTATTACTCGGAGTCCCGATATCGCTCCGAAACGAAAAATCGACGTAGCGTGTGACTATTTCTTTTGCAAACCAAGATGTATATAAACAAGTCCGCGCTCGAGGCTCCTGGCAGGACTTGTTCTAAATTTCCCTCTGCCTCCAACCCCACATCCCAATAACGTTCATGTGTGGATTTTGACAAATAGTTCTGTGGTCAGATGATTCCCGTGACACTACCCCCTAATACATGCGTATGCGGCCGCATTTTTCAGAGCACTGGGGCACTCACAAAGCATGAAAAAACTTGTCAAAGGGGTACAAAGCGCCTGGCCGATGCTTTGGAAAGAGCAAAGGAAATTTACCAGCGCAAGAAACGCCGTCGCTCACCCGAACCTCGTCACAGCGAAGGTCATATGATGAATGACCAAAGTGATGTCGACGGCGATTCTACCGCTGAGCCTGAGGGTGGATCTCGTCGGGATGTTGCTATTCAGCCAGTGAGTATTATTCCGGTGTCGATGACTCGTCCTTAGGTCTTGTAAGGATCCACGAACAGTAAACTCCAACGACACACAGGACGATGATGAGCCCCTTGCAAAACGGCGAAATCGACGACTGAATCGTCAACTACCTGTGAGATATAGGGACGTACTTCCCGAGCCCCCGATACCACTTCCACCTCGAGGGGATGCCTCAGACAGCGTCGCCTCTGCTGTAACTCCGGGTTCAGTTTCTACTTTGCTACCTTCCATCCGTGCTCAGATCCGATGCGCCCGCGACTCCGTCGTCCAGATGGTCAAGACAAACCTCAATAAATTCGGCCTGTATCGCATATATAGTGTGCCACCCACTTCCACCCACGACCCACATAATCCTTCTAACGTACAACGGCCGCCTGCAAATCCTGCTTCACCTCCCTCCTCCCTTGACGCGGCAGATCCGTATCATCCATACCCGAACAAAACCTCTTTCCAGTTAGGCCAGTGGTATTGGAATCAGGGTGCGCAGAAGTCGAAAGAGAGCTTCAGGCAACTCTTGGAGGTTATCAACGATGAATCCTTTCGGCCGGAGGATGTGAAGTCGACGAACTGGAAGGCGATTGACCGCGAGCTTGGAGGGACTGAGGAGGAATGGTTAGATGCAGATGGTGAGGACGAGGAATGGCACAAAAGCACCGTTTGCATATCCGTCCCTTTCCACAGCCGCTGCCTGAATCCCGGGCCAAAAGACTATCACACTATCTTCTATCATCGGAGCCTCGTCTCTGTCATTCGAGAAAAAATTTTAGACCCCCACCATCACAGTCTGTTCCACTACGATCCGTACGAGCTCAGATGGCAACCCGCTCACAAAGACCAAGAAACCCGAGTCTACGGCGACCTCTTTTCTTCTGAGGCTTTCCTCAAGGCCCATCGAGAGCTGCAGGCTTCGCCGCCAGAGCCCAACTGTGACTTGCCTCGAGTGGTCATTGGACTTATGTTCGCATCTGACGCGACCCAGCTCACCACCTTTGGCAGTGCCAAGCTTTGGCCGTTATATCTATTTTTCGGTAACGAATCTAAATATTTTCGAAGCCAACCCTCTAACAACCTGTGCACCCACGTCGCATACTTTGAGTCGGTGAGTTCATCCTGTACGTCGAGTGTCGAAAACCTATGTACCGATTGCAACAGCTTCCAGACAACTTTAAAGACTTTGTCATGGAACACGCGGGGGACAAGTGTCCGACTAATGGGTTCTTCGCGCATTGTCATCGGGAGTTATTCCACGAACAGTGGAAGACACTTTTGGACGAGCACTTTGTCCACATCTACAAGCACGGAATTGTCCTCACTTGCTGTGATGGAATCACACGTCGCTTTTATCCTAGGATCTTCACATATTCCGCGGATTACCCTGAAAAGTAAGTTTCCTGTTGTGTGTTTTGGTTGATCTAATCAGCGCCAGAGTTTTGATTGCATGCGTACGAAACCTCGGCAAATGTCTTTGCCCCCGTTGTTTGATCTCGAAGGACCGTGTAGATCTTGTAGGTTCTGAAATAGATTCGACAGAGAGGCTGCGTCTGGCCAGAGTGGACACTCTGGAGCGTCGCGAGAAGGTTTCAAGATGCAGAGACCTTATATATCAAAGAAAGTATGCAGTCAATTCTGCGGTGGTAGAAGACCTCTTACGGCCGGAGTCCTTAGTTCCAACGGTGGTAAGTTGTACATCTTCTTTTCGCTCCCCTGGAATTGACGTATGAAACTGCGACATTATAGAATGCATTTTCAGATAGATTAAGCCATCTCGGCTTCAATTTTTTCCTGATCCTTGTCGTCGACCTTCTCCACGAATTCGAACTCGGCGTTTGGAAGGCCGTCTTCATACATTTGCTGAGGATTCTGGACAGTCTGCCGAATAGCAAGATAGCCGAACTTGACCGACGGTAAGTGACGTTCGGATGTGTTCAGGCCAAAGTCCTGCGTATCTGACTCCATCAAGTTTTCGGCAAGTCCCCGTCTTCGGGCGAGACACGATCAGGAGGTTCTCCCGAAACACCTCCGAATTGAAGCAAATGGCTGCCCGTGACTACGAGGATATCTTACTTGTGAGGCAGTCTTCTGGAACATATAGTGAATGTCGCTCATCATTGGATCACATTCCCATTTCCAGTGTTCCATCCCGGCTTTCGAGGGATTGTTTCCGGAGCCTCACAACACTACTATTCAGCACTTGCTATGTTCTCTTGCCCAGTGGCACGCTTTCGCAAAGCTTCGGATCCACACGGACAATACACTCGATGTATTGGAGCAGGCGACGCAAGCACTGGGTGATCGCCTGCGTAATTTCGTCTCCGAAACTTGTCCGCTGTTCGCAACTAAAGAACTAAGCAGAGAAGCTGAAGCCCGCCATCGCCGTCACACTCGAGTACGACTGGCTGGCACCTCGACTGCGCAGCAAGGAGTTTCTGTCCATCGACAGAAAACATTAAATTTACAAACATATAAGTTACACGCTTTGGGGGACTATGTCTCTCAGATTCGTCAATTGGGTACGACGGATTCATACTCCACACAGATGGTAAGTTATCAATGCGCTTTCACATTGAGCGATTGTCGAGCTGATGATTGCATCTGACCTACTAGGCGGAGCTGGAACACAAGACTGGGAAGAGAAGGTTTACTCGTACTAGTCAGAAGGCTTTTGTGCCTCAGCTCGTGCAAATAGAGCGCCGACAAGCACGAATTCGTGGTATTCACACCAGGACAGCCATCCTTGCGACTGCCGCCCAAGATCCCATCGCCAACACACCGGACAGCCACCATCACATTGGCCAGTCCCAAAATAATACCGTGAACGTTAATAGATTCGTAGACATCAACCGTGATGACGTCGCAACGAAGGTTGGTGCTCTGCTCTTTAACGATTTCTCTTTTTTCACTGACCATTTTTTCTCTAGGATTTTTTACTCAAGCTCAAGACTCACTTGTTACCTCGAGCCAGAACTGAGCATGAGGTGGAGTATTCCTCTCCGTCAGTTGCTGATCTTGAAGATGTTGGAGAGCGGCTCAACCAACTGAACTACGTGGTTCTGAAGGCGAATTGCATCTTCCGTCACTTCCTGTTACGGATTAACTATACGACATACGACGTGCGACGAAGTCAAGACACAATCAATCCCAACACCGACCACAAGGACGTGATGCTTATGTCAAGATCAATCGAACACCCATTCTCATATGCCAGGGTTCTTGGAATATTCCACGCCAACGTCATTTATGTAGGGCCTGGCTCCAAAGACTACAACGCACGCCGAATGGAGTTTCTATGGGTAAGATGGCTTGAGTTGATAAGGCCTGCCAAGGATGGCCTGACATTGGATACTCTTCGCTTTCTGCCCATGGTGAACCCCGGCGCGTTTGGTTTTGTGGACCCCGCTGATGTGCTTCGCGGGTGCCATCTGATCCCGGCATTTGAAAGGGGACATCTCCATCCCGATCGGACTGCAATGTCGCCCATTGCCAAGGATGGCGGTGACTGGAGAGAGTATTATGTGAACAGGTAAGACACTATCATCTTTGTAAAGCCTTTGCTCAGGTTGCCGAAGATTCGTAGATCGCGATATGGTTCTCCGATATCTTTGGGGCGAGGGGATAGGTCACATTTATGCACATTCTGACGACTACAATTGGGTGAACTACGTTATCCGCAGTCCAGAATCTGCCAGCTTGGTGGCCAGCGACTCACGCGACAGCGGTGGGATAGGCATCGACAAGGTTGGGGATGCGGGGAATGGTGAGGATAGTGATGATGAATTCACATTGAAGGACCGGGAGGAACTTGACTGGGACGACGAGATGAGTGTACCTGGTGACATTGAGGAAGGGATGGAATCAGACGACTTAGGCAGCGATCCAGATTGGGTAGATAAATAGATCACCTACTCTCATTAGTCGGTAACAGTATGCCAATCGATACGCTGTTGAAAGTACCAACTGCTCAGCCACGGTTTGCAGATGTTCGACCGGCGGCCGCCAGACGAATGATTGCAGAGGAACTATTTACCAAACCAGTTGAAGGCGGAAATGTGCACGTTCATTGAAAAGACGTTCAACATCATGGTATACATACCATGATTTTGAGGGGATGACGTTACAAACACGCATGGCACTTGGGACTTGCTTCCCTAACGGTAAGATGGCGATTGTCACTAGACCTTGGGCCCGACCACCACTGGCAAGCGCGCCACCGTGGACACGGTCACTTTCAACTTGCGGAAGTCAATGAATGGATTGATCGATAGTTATCTCGTTCGCAGTACTTTCCGACGGAACGCAGAGATGATGAATGTCCATTGCACTTGAATTTCGTCGAGGACCAATCAGTACTAGGTAAACTGGAAGGTGTACTGCTTTGTATCGGGATCCCAATTCCAATATCCAGCGTCGTCAGATTCGTCTTCTATCTCTCTCGCCGGGATGCAAAAGGCTATGGTTACCTTTTAATTACATTATCAAGCTCCCACATAACTGTGATATCGGGAGAACGTACAATCTGGTATGCCTTGTTTGTTGGCTCCCTCTTCTGTCCCGAAGCGCTCATGAAACGTCTTCGGGGAATGACACCTGGTTTAATCTGAGGAAGATGCATACGTTCCTTGCCGGTATCCCTGTCACGAAACTGAAATTTCGTCACTCGGTAACTTGGACCAACTGCGTTTCTTTTACGTCGCGGGCGGCTCGTCTAGCGAGATTTGTTTGGTGCTTTTTCGATATGACCCTTCGTTGGTGTGGAAGGTGAGACACAGCCGATATTCGAGGGATCCAAGCGGTTGCGTAGGTCCTGTGGAGTTGTCAGGAGGCGTACGATTCAGACGCACATATGGGCACACAAAACGCGCCTGAGCGAGGTCGATGGTTTCCAAAGCAATAGTTCCTGAGGCACTCCCTTCTGTCGACGTTGGTTTCCGATGCGCCCGCGACGCCTCCGCCTCCAAACTTGGTTCTACATGACGCGTGAAAGATAAGATGAAGGTGTCAGTGCAAGTGCGCGCGAGCGAACCGAGTTACCTTGCTTGACCAATAAGTACAAATACCAACACAACATTGACAAACGTCGCGTTAGACACGAAACCGCTACTACTCACATGCTCACATACTCATAGTATATACTGTACATCGCTTTCCCGATGCGGCCCGACCCTGATCCTCGGAGAGGGGTGTCCCGGCGGACGAGCAAGCAGGCACGACCGCCCGAGCGTCCCACTTCGCACACAGAATGGCCGAAGCTTACCGGTTCATTTCCCGCACGTGAAGGGAATTCAATTGGTCGAAAAGATGCTGAAGCGTTTGACCGTTGGGACCGTTGGTATTGCACACGGTACGTCCAGTTTATGTACGCTCTTCTCATTTAGCTCTTCAAGCTGATCGTCCTCAGCCCTCCGAGCGATAATCCGAAAAGTGGAGACGACTTCGGTGTCACACTCCCGGCAACGTCTTCCGCGCGACCAGCTCGACTCTACTCGACGCCCTCAAAGAAGGCCAATGCCCCTGCGGCCGCCTTCGCCCAACTTCAGGTCCCACAGCCGGACAACTTTCGCTACACGACACGGAAGGACCCGTTGACGCAGGAGGGAACGTCTTTCGTCAACTACATGCGCGGATTTCTGCACCGCCGCGTTCCCTACACAATCTTACCTACCCCTCTCCCCGATCAGTCCAATGCCACCGTACTCAGCACTTATTTCTTCCCCGATTCACCCACACAGGACCAGCTCGCAGTCTGCCTCGGCTGAATCCCTTCTCGAGACGCAGATATACAACTCGTTCTTGGAGGCTTATAATGATATGGCGTCTGTAAAAGAACCACATGATAGAGCTCTCTGGGTCGAAGAGGCATGGTCGTTGTATGAGGCCATGGAAAGCGGGTCCGAAAGTATCCACCCGACAGCTCAGACCTATGCAATCATGCTTCTTCAAGTTGCTCGGTCAAGGTAACGAGTAGATTGTGTAACCTGAATACTCCGTCTCTGACTATTCCCCCTGTAGACTCGATTCTGACCTTCATGAGTCGACCTCAGCGCCCAGTCCAGCCAAACCGCTCAGTAGACTCACGGCGCGCGAAATAACCATTCAAGATGTGATATCCGATCGCGTCTTTGCCTCGTCAGAGGAAGCTTCGGAAGTCATCCGCTTGCTATCCAAAGCTGCCATAGAGACGAACATGTCACGGGTCACTGCAGAGCTAGGACAAGTAGAGGCCAGGGGGACTGGTCGCATCGACCCGTTGAGCGACGTACCAAAGGTGATGCCAGTCAAGAAACTCGCGGTAAGTCCATTGTTCGTTGTCGCATTTCAACTCGACTGAACCTTTGACAGCAGACATCCTAAGGAGTGGTCGATGAAAATGGCAGTATCGTTCAATCGGCCCTGGTAGAAGAGATCCCATTCAATTTGGACAATGTACGCAAACATCTAACACAGTTCACCCTCGCGCGTCGAGTTTTACCTGAAGATGTCGCAGCCCGGCAAAAATTGCTGGGATCGTCTGAGATTACAGATATCATCGCTGCTGAGGGCAAGCAAACACGAGGTATGTCACATATTGACTCTCGTCATTCGGAAAACTGAATCTAACACGGCGTACAGGGGATATAATATAACAACGCGTTTGGGTCCATTTTTGTCGCTCGTAAAGCCTGAAGCGCTCTCGCTCATCACGATCCTCGAGGTGGTGCGGCTAAACAGCACTGGTGGTATTGCCGACGGTATGAAATTGGCTCGTGCTCCTTACTGTTGGGCGTGCTGTCGAAAACGAGGACAAGGCTCAGATGTGCAAGCGTAACGAAATTGCGATACCTTCGTTGCATCGCATCAGCGACCACATTCATTTCTCAGGTCTTGATTATCGAGATTTGCACGCACGGCGAGTTTCAGCGGCCAAGTACATCCAAGATAACGAGGAGTGGACGACAGAGTGGACCCAATTGTTGCGAGTGCGAGTGGGGAGTATATTAGTGGACTGTTTGGTGGACGTAGCAATTGTCGAACGTACGGCAGTCGACAAACGGACCGGCGAAGAATTGTAGGTGTACTTTTTACCTCTCTTGTATTCCTAGGGAATTGACAATGCATTCAGGAAAAGGGAATCGGCCTGCGTTCTACCACACATACGAATACGTTCGTGGTCAGAAACTGGGCGTCATCCGACTGAATCCAAGATAACGAGGAGTGGACGACAGAGTGGACTGAATCCTGTCGTCGCCGATCGACTTGCCAAGGATCCTCTGCGTGAAACCCTTCATTCCCGCCATCTTCCTATGCTTATCAAGCCCAAGCCATGGCTCGCTCCAGACCAGGGCGGGTACATCTACAACAAAAGTAGGCATTGTATCACGTCTCGCTGAACAGGCCCGCTGACAAAACGATCCAGCTTCAGCCATGCGTTTCAAGGACTATCAGGAACAACAAAGTTACCACCACCATGCCTCGTCACTGGGCAACCTTGAGCTCGTATATGCTGGACTGGATGTCCTTGGCAGTACTCCCTGGCAGATCAACCGTAAATGTAGATGCGGTCGTCACTGGAAATCAACGTCATTTTACGGTGCGTGCATAGTTTTTTTTCTTTTCTTGTCGGTTGTAGACGCCAATCTTGATGCGATGCGGCCCATGTTCTCAGGTTCCACAGGTATCACTGCAGGTTTCCTTTCTGCCCTTTATGACCGTCCTAATTTTCTACGTCACATCAGCCATTCGGCCTCCATCGTAAGTACAATTCCACAAAATCGGACCCAAATGGCCGTGCAATAGGATCCGGCGAGTTCTTGATGCTAACATGTCCCTCGCGAGCGATAGTCTCAAGCATTCGTCCCCCTGTGAGAGCCTCTCAAACAAACAGGAATCGTGTGCGTTATCATTGTGGTCTCTTCACCCTGAGGCCGTCCCGGAAAAGCTGTCCTGGGTGGATCCCGAGTCTGATGTCACCGCCTCCGTGTCCAAAGGCCTCCCCCGCTGCATCACCCTCCGTCACCCTCGTCGTTCGTCCGCCTGCCACCTCATGCCCCTGCCTGCCAGTTGTATCTCGATTCTCTAAACGCTTGCTCAGTTACCTCCGAGCCTTCTCCCAAAAAAATCTGGGGTTGACATGATCATAAAGGTCAAATAAGGTATCTGTCGACGCGGCCGGCATTCCCGAGTCTTGACTCGGAAGGTTATTGGCTTCGGCATCCTGTTGGCACATTGCTGGTCGCATTGCCTCGCAAAAGCGCGGGCAGTACAAATGCGCGGCGACGGACGGTTTCATTCAAGTTCAGATTTGGGCGTAGACGTCGTTGAGTGAGTTGATATGTATCATAGTGTGCATTTGTATGGTTTATGTGCAGTAGCTGTACTTTGTGCTTTGTATTTCGGAATAATGCTTGTAGTACTTTCCGAATCGGCAACCCCGACGGAAATAAAACTTTGTCTGCGAACATTACTTCTGATGACCTCTCCCGGGACCCTCCTCAACTCTTTTCGGGCGCTCAGCGCTCAGCGCTCAGCCCTCAACGTTCAAACGCTCAACGCCCATCTTTCTCGACCTGACTCCTTCTTTCCGTCAACCTCATCCTCGACAAGATCAAGACACACTCTCGTAGACTCGTATTCAACCCACCGCGCCGACAGACCCCGACAAAGCGTGAGTGCTGCGTCACACACATTCATCGTTAAGCATTCCTCACACTCGCTCGCATAGGAACTACTTGCTAGCACAAGCACACGACAATGCATCCGCGTTAGCTAGCTCGATTGCGCATTTGAACACGTCCACCACCTTTGATCCGCCACGACATCTTCAAGATACGGTCGTCACAGGCTATCTCAGGCCGCCATGCAGTCGAACAGAATCTCACATCCGCCATCGAGGAGGGAGGAAGGGAGATACAAGAGGATCTCTACCGGCTCCCCGAAGACCCAAGCGGGAAGTAATGGGATGCAAAGAATAAATAAACTGGTGTTTGAAGAACTTGGCGGTCACGCCAGCAGCGAAAACAAGCTGTTGTTGGCTGAGAAGGCTGGCGTCGAGGACGATATGGAGGTTGCACTTCAAGTTGAAGGTGAGTTTACACTACATGGTTTAATCCACGAGACCGAGTCTTCATGTAGCTATCGGCTTGCGAGGTTCAATATCTGGTGTCGTGCAAATACAAAACATGAACTACTAGGTTCGCCACAGCAGGGGCCTCGGAGCGGATCAAGAAACCTTTGCAAAAACTCATCAATGCGGGATCTTACACCGGGAAGAAGTATCAGTTTTTGAGAGATTTCGAGTGGGACTTTGGTGTGAGCGATTTGCTTCCCTTTGGCGGGAGAGAGTGAGAGCGTTCTGTTCCTGCTGTATCCTCCTCGTTGATGTTTCCAGGGCTTTCAATTCTGGCTCTGAGCACTATTTGCGGTACAAACACTTGGTCGACGATGACCGGTTTCCATTCGTAAGGGCGTCGGATAGCGAGCGCGTCGTGTATTTTGCAATGAACTGGACGCAAGGTCCGTTTGTTTCATCTTACATTTTGTCGCATACTGAATCGAGAAGGATTTTCTACTGCCAGCGGGGACGTGTACTCGCCGATCGTATCGGTCATCATCTCGGAGGAAAAGGGCGTGAGCACTGAATATTCATCGCGCAGAGGCCGATCGATGCTCACACATTCATCAGGCGAACAATACATTGAATGACTCCATGTGCTCCAACGCGAAGAGCTACAAGAAGCCCGGGCAAGCATGAGCGGTGAACGATCCGTAGGGGGTACCGTCAAGAATAGGAAGTTGCGGGCCCCCGCGTCGTATAAATCGTCCATCTTCAAAGAAGTTCAGTCGCGTGGGCCTGAAGCTAAATCGCCGCTAAAATATACCTGTGAGAAAAGTCGGTTCATCAAGGTCCCGTAGAACTGGGACTGAGTGTTGTTTGTCTGTTCCCAGCCGGCCGAATTTCCTACATCATTAATGCCTATCCAAACGGCAAACAGACTCTTTGTGCTGTTCCACTGAGCGCCAGCGGGTTTCGATGCTAGATGTTGGTTGAACTGGGAGACCTGGTCGACGACCGATCTGGTAGGGAGCGTTGAGGAAACACATATAGGGAGGATGGTCTGATGACACCTACAATACCGTTGGGAGGTATAATTATAGAGAGAATCAACGAGGCTCAGGCTGTTCCAGGCGCAAGACTCGACAATAATCGCAGAACTGGGCTTGTTCACTGAAGAGGAATGGCAAGCGCGCGAATACTACGACGACTTGCCAAAGTATTACAAGACTGGGTAAGTTGATTTATTTTCAGATTCGACAATTGCTGTATCTGCTTCTTTGAGCTAGGCAAGGCAAGTCGCTGGGGCCTGTTCAAGGCGTCGGATACGTCGACGAGTTGTTGGTCAGGTTTACAGGGACGCAGACGAACCAGACGCTCGATGCATCGCCAGTGACATTCCCCCTCGATCGCAGTTTCTATGCCGATTTCTCTCGCACGACAACCAAATGATACTCATTTACTCTGCGATCGAACTTTTGCGTCCTGACAAGCCACGTTGCTCCTTCCGCAACTTGGACCGCAGGAAGGGCGGGGGCGGCGTGCGGCGTTGAGGGAGGAAGGAGAGGGCCGAGGCCAAGGGAAAAGAGGAAAAGGGACAGTCGTTTTTCAAGAGCAAAGGAAAGCCATTGGGGAAGAAGAAATATTGATATTCTCGCATCAATGTCCAGGGTGTTTCCGCATTCAATACTTTTTGAGCTAAGCGCTACACCAATCGAATCCTGCGATGACCAGGACGTCGACTGAGTCGGCACGGCGATGGTTAGGGTACTACAACTCAGTACTCAGTGATGAGTAACTTGACTTGCATCGCAAATTGCTAGATGTCATCAGGGAGAGGCACCGCTGTTGGTACTTACAACGTCGTCTACCTCGCCCTCGATAGTGAGTTTCCCGATCGACTGACAGTCCACGACGACCAGCTCGGCGTCACGCATGCTCCGCTCGCAGGTTGGGACAGGTGTTTTTCCTGAGATGTAGTATATATCAGTGACACCTACAAATTGCACTTTGTGACACGTGCCAGTGGCATCTCTTGACATTATTCATTATTGTCGGCGTTGGACCCTCCATCTCCTGTGAGTTTCGATCGATTTTTGGTACCTTTGATTGACTCACTGTAGTCCCATGCCACTATTTTCCCTCCGTGACTTTTACCATCGGTGGAAGGCCGTTTTGGATCCGTAACCTCAACAGGGACCATCTATTCGTGGTCACACCCATTGTTTCACCGGAATTGCGTCTGTGAAAAACTCTGGTGAGATTCGTCTGATCTGAATCTCCTCTCATGCTGACCGGTAAACCCGACTAGAATTCTGGTCTATCGGGACCATCTTCCTCCAGCAGTACTATACCGTGTTTGATTTCAACAGCGAGTCACCAAGAGTTGGATTCGCACAACTTACGGTGATTTGAAGGTAAGCATATACCCAGAAAGCTAGATATATACCTACATGCTAGTGTTTTTTCCACAAGAAGTCTGATTGTAGTAGAGTCACGACCTGCCGCACCACCCTACCATTCTGTAACATCATACCAGACATCCTTGAGCTCGTCCTCTTCCGAAGAGGGTCGCGAATGTGTGACCCCAAGCATGAATAGCAAAACGTCACCTCGCAGTTCCTACAATATCTCCTAGCCGCGCAGTCCCTTTTGCGCGTCATTCCTGTTCTTTGTTATTGCGCGTCACGCGTGCTACATAATGCGAGATAACTTTGCTTGTGGTGAATTTCTTCTTCTTGACATGATGGGCGTTTCTTCGGCAGGCGGGATTATATCCGTCGGCACACTCACCTCCCTCACTGTGACTGCAATTCCCACTCCTGGGTTCTGAATCAATGTCATCATCTGAAATCATGGTTGCGAGTGGTGCTAATATCCTTACTCTCCCTAACTATGCAGAGTTTTCCGATGTAACGGAGGCTCCGAGTGAGGCGATGACCATCGCACCGGAAGTGTATTGTGTTCCGTATCTCAGGCAGACGATTCGAGACTGGAAATTTGGCAGACGGAGAATGATAGTAATGGTAAGTCTTAACGATGTTCAGCCCCAGATTTTGAATGCTGAGCGAGTAGTTGTGCAAGTGTGTGAACTCACCTGTGAGCAGTCAGACGAGGATCAGACGAGAGTAACTTGAAGGCGGGGACAGAGTGAAGGTGGATCTCCACTTGCCTCTTGTCCTTTGTAACTTAATCAATAGATCTGCTGCCACTACTCTGAGAGTCTGAGTAAGTACTGGCGATTCGGATGAGGGTAGTATGTGAAGCTTGTCCTTGTTTGGTTCTCGCGCGCGCCCACGCCCGCCACAGTTCCACAACCCGCCGGAACGTCAAGCAAGACATTCTCCAACAGCCTCGGCTGCCCCTTCTGTTGCTCCATCGAATGCGCCGCGACTTCGGCCTCGTCGGACCCATGGGACACTCCTGGGCACGCACCGGAGCAACAGCAGCCGTTTAGCACGAAGGGTTTCACCGGCACCGGATTCTGGGGTGTCTCGTCGGGATGGATTGGCACCGTTTCCAATGCGAATCCGGGCGCCAACTTATGGGGTGCCTCGGGCGCGAGTGGGTTAGGGTGCTGCCAACTGCTAACGCCAACTCCTTGAACATGTTCAACATGACGGACATTTGGGGCGGGGCAGACGGGGCGAACCATGCGAACGGCAACGGAATGCTTGCGGCACAGTCCACGACGACGACGACGACGAAAAAGGACGACGTATTTGGAGACTTGTGGGGCGACTTCAAGCGAGGGCGTATGGTAAGGCGATGTTGTGGCACTCGTAACATACAACACATATTCTTACACACTTCAACTGTTTGATATAGATGCCTTTCTGTAACCTGGATTCTCCGTCCTACGCCACCGCATATATCCCCAAATCCTGCAAGATCATTGACGCAAAAAATAAAGCAACATGATCGACCCGCGAAAACTCACCTTTTCGATCAGGCTCCGCGCAATCGGATGGAACGCCTCAGGCTCCTTGTGCGCTTCATACGTCCTCACCGCTAAGTCCCTATCGACCCTCGCCACCGCCCGGAACACCGGTTGGCAAAATTTCATCCGGCCTTTGACCCCGCCGTCACCACAGTCAGCCTCGTCGCCAACGACCCACCGTGCCGCAGCAGGCGCGTACGCGACCGCCGCGCTCGATTTAGGGTCGCGCAGCGTAGAACCGTAATCGGAGCTCGACGTTGGGCGTGTGTGCGAGGGCGTAGACGCTCCCGAGATGGTCGACGTGTGGATGTGGGAGGGGCGCGATCGGGTCGGATTGGAGGCGTTCGAGGAAGACGACTGTACCGGTGGGGTTGGGTTGTGGGTGAGACAATGAGGAAGGAATCCCAGTAGGACGCACTGATCTGGTTCGTATCCATACCCTTGACGTCCCCCGGCCCGAAATCTAATTCGGATACGTCCGTCGAGCGGGATGCGTCCCACCGCGCCGCCCGCGCCCACGACGCATCCGCGAGCGACGTATCATACTCGACCGGATTGGGGAGCGTCACTCCCTCTCCAAACAGCCATTCCTGTGATTCCACAGATTCAGATGATGATACTTATTCACGCCAACGAAACAACGTACATCCCACAGAACCCCCCGGAGCGCCTTGCTCGCTTCCTCGTCTTCCGCGAAATACTCCAGCAGATCATCTTTCCACTGCTGTGTCGTGATACTCTGCCCCATGAACGTCTGCACGTAGTGCTTTACATACGGCAAAAACCGTCCAGCCCGCCCAACGTCCTCTCTATCACGACGCTGCTCGAGCGAAATCCGAAAAGGTCTCACAAACGACTCACCGAGATGCAACAGAAAATTGACTCCTTTCTCGTACGGCACGTTGCTATAAGCACCGCCTCGATGAGCGCGCAAATCATCAATCAGGCTAGTCGGAACAAGCCTTTGACTCAGGTTTGTCGCAGTTTCTTTCGCCGTTGTCTTCGTGTGCTCCCGCGGGTGATCAGAACTTTGTTGTAATCTTCGTTGTTCCATGCTGCACCGAGGGTTTCTCGTAGTCCGGGTGGGCTATTTGTATAAGCTCTTTCGTGTTTCTCAAATTCCAGCCTTTGTGTCCAAAATATCGTTTGGTCCTTCAGCGATCCAACGACCCCAAGAGCATGCGTAGGAAAATGCCGTTCTTCATTAGACGCGTCAAACTTGTAGAGAGCGAACATGTCGGAAGCGCGAACGCAGTAGGAAGTTTAATGAGACAATCTGTTCAAGGCGAATGATCATGTGTCAATGCGAAAGTTCACTCGCTCATTCGCCTACACCATGCTTCGATTCACCGGCTAAAAACGAGCTAGTAATACACGGACAAAAGGACACTTATGGCTACAATCGTGAATAACAATATCGAATAAGATACTCTTTTTTTTTTTTGCTGCCGACGATCGGCGCGACTGATTTACCAGACGAGCTGGCCACTGTCGAAGAAAATGTAAATCAATCTATCGACAAGTGAAAGTGCGAGAATACGCACCCGTCAAAGAGATAGTCACCACCAGTCATGTAGCTGGCGTGGCGAGAGAGGAGCAGGAATCCTCGCCTGACCAGCAATCTCGTCGGGCTGAAGGAGCAGTAGATTTAGTATCAGACTGTATCGCCCACGAATCGGCAATTTACCTGAGCGAAACGACGGAGCGGCACGTTGTCCTGCTGGTGCTGCAAGATTTTCTTGTCCATGTCCTTGGTCTGATCGGTCTCAACTGCAATCGCACAAAGTCGGCATCATAAACACGGTTGACAGATTGGCAAAAAAAAAAAACCATGCCTCTGTACGGGAACGCGGGTGACAACACCAACAAGTCGTACACCCCGAACTCGTAATCGATCGTGATCTCTTCCTCTGCCGCCAAGAACCTGTCGCGAAGTCAGCTCCACAACGTGATCCGGTCCTTATCAGCGATGTGTCCGTCACGGTGAGTGTTTCAAAAGCGTCTATCGAAATTGAACCTCAATCACCGCCAGCGCAAACTATTCTCTCGGTCAGACCGCGTCAAAGGCACCGATTTTCACCCCACAGAGCCATGGCTGCTCACGGGTCTCTACAACGGCTCTGTAAACATTTACAACCACGAGACACTGGCAGGCGCGCTCGTGAAGACGTACGAAGTGTCCAACGTGCCCGTGCCATGCGTCAAGTTCATCTCGCGCAAGAACTGGTTCGTGCGTGGCCGGGTCGGACGACTTTCAGCTGTACGTATTCAACTACAACACGCATGACAAGGTCGCGTCGTTCGAGGCCCATCCAGACTATATACGCTGTCTGGCGGTACATCCGACGGCGGGCATCGTGCTGACTTAGGATAAGGGGTGGAAGTGTTTCCAGGTTCGTCTCCTCTTTTCTTTTCTTCGCGTGAAATGTCGCGTACTTTATTTTTGAACAGACAGACATACGAAGGCCATTCGCACTACTCATCATGATCATGAATATCACATTCAACCCCCAAGGACGCCAACACGTTCGCATCCGCCTGTCTCGACCAGTGTCAAGATGTCGTCCCTCGGGTCCACACAAGCCAACTTCACGATGAACGCGCACGACAAGGGGATCAATTACGTCGACTTTTACCTCGGGCCAGACAAACCTTATTTGGTGAAGACGGGGGACGACAAGACCATCAAGGTGTGGGACTACCTCAGCAAGAGTTGCGTGGCACACGAACAACCCTTCGTTTGAGGTCTTCCATCCGAATCTACCAATCATCATCAGCGGGAGCGAGGACGGGACTGTCAAGATTTGGAACAGCAACTTGTACGTATAGGCTGGAAAATACGTTGAGTTATGCGTTGGAGGCTTGGAGCGGGCGTGGTGCACTGCGCTGCGGAAGGATGCGAACGAGGTGGCGGTTAGGTTCGATGAGGGTATCGTCATCATCAAGGTAAGATGTTTTTCCGTGCAGAAAGACTTGAGTTTACGGTCGTGATGTCCAGCCTGGCCGGGACGAACCTTGCTATCTAGGTCCATCAGGAAGTGCGCTGTTTTCAATGGCCGCTGCTGCTGTCGCACTATGGGGCGCGAGGTGACTCGGAAAAGACAGCCACACGATGCGTGAGGCTATCAAGAATACTAAGTCGACAGTGTTTGGAAATTACCGTCTGGTCACTCGCTTCTCGTTTGCTCTTTTACTGATGCCTTTTTTCGTCATAGTAAGCTACGTCTGGAACGGTTTGCAAACTCTCCTTCCCGCATTCGACTGGATTACTCAACGGACTCATCAGACAGATGTGACCATCCTGTGCTTCATTCTTGCGATGGTGCTCTACAGGCTTGACGTTCGCGTGCTGAGGCGGAGATCGACAAAGTCGTTGGAATGGATCAATTGCTTCATCTCGGTGACAGGTCGTCCCTACTATATGTCAATGCAGTGCTTCGAGAAGTATGGCGCCCGCATCCTCCTAGTCCATTGGGTATATCTTGGTGTTGCTTGTTCGGGACATGTAGACTGATTTGAGTATCAACCGGGAGTATCCAGGGGTGCCGCAGGCGACGAACCGAGCCGACACATACAAGGGGTACTATATTCCGAAAGGTAGAGTTATTTTGCCTCTGCTTAGGGATGGTTGATCTTACTACACAATTTCATAGGTGTCAATGGTCACGATCAATGTGTGGTAAGAACTAAGTCCATGGGTGACCTCTTCATTTTAATCCAGTACAACTCATCGACCGACTAAACAAAACCGAGTCGTAAACTATATACATCGGTCAAGAAGTCAGGCTAAAATTTTGCCACTGGCAGCTGCTTCCAGCAGACCTGGGTCGTGAACACGCGTTTGCCATAGTGTTGGGCTATGCTGTCATCGACCCCATGATGCTGGCCCTCTATCTCAATGTGTTCATCATGGTCGGGACTGCCAAGACTGCCCGGTCAAGAAGTCTGGCTATTTGCCAACCGCTTCCAGCAGACCTGTCGTGAACTTATGTTTGCCATTGTGTTAAATGTGTAGTACCCGTACCACTAATTAAACTGTTATAAAAAGGTAATACGTGGTTCAAAGTCCAGGCATCATGCTGGTACCATTACCAATCTACAGATACTCATCATGTACTATTAATCAACCAGGCTGCCATTTCGCTATGGAAGCTCACTCAGCCATTGGTATCATCAAAAGGCATCAATATCATAGCTGAGAACCTGGGACAGAGTGTCACTGTGGTGGAATCTAAGATCAATGCAGAGCACATTTTCAAGCATGATTTTGGTAACCAGAACTCACATGATGATTCCTATGCACTGTTCTGCCATTGTGATGCCAATGAACTTAAAATCTCACAGAGGTGAAATATTTAATCAACAGTACGCATTTTCAAGCATGATTTTGGTAACCAGAACTCACATGATGATTCCTATGCACTGTTCTGCCATTGTGATGCCAATGAACTTAAAATCTCACAAAGGTGAAATATTGTAATCAATAATAAGTGTCTGCCTTGTCTGCCAAACAATATAATCCACAACCATTGAGATATCATTCAGATGGTAACAACATCCAACCCTGTTCAGCTGTTATCATCCTGCATTCAATTGGTCTGCCTTCACCAATCCTGCTATATATCTGACCATCAACTATGATAGAATATAATGATATATGTTTTTGTAACATATAGGCATGTGGTGATCAATTGCATCTGGTTATGTCAGCGACTCCACGGTTCCCTGATGACTCTTCTCTCATGGGCTCGGACGACGAAGCTTGCAAAGGCAGAGACGATTCTCACGTGGAAGAGTCACAAAAGGCATTAGCTTCCCCTCCAAGCCCGTTTTTATTTCCATCACCAGAAAAACGCCGCGCAGACTGCTTCTCACCATAGTCCTGTCAGTCCTAGTCCGCAGGAGATATCGAGTTTGGTTTAACATCGCAATAGATCACCTCTTTTCCCCTTCCCTCCCACGCACGCATATACAAAAGGATCGTGCGATCATCGAGCTGCGCTACCGACATGATCATGACCACCAAGCTATTCTTCGGTACTCGCTTCGGATCCCAACGACACGGATCTGTTTCCGACTTTTTCGAGGCAGCCTCAGGCTGAAAGAAGCGGAGGTGAAGAAAGCTCGGGGGAACTGGCCGCTCGGTATGCCCGATCACGTTGACACAAATGTAGCAGCGCTCGGTCCATCCCTTTTCAGCATCTCCAAAGGCACCCATGCGTCTCTCGATCGTTGGGTACTATATAGACGTCAACCGTCACGATCATTGCAGGTCACTGATTTGTACATAGTACCCCCCATGGAGGAGATGCGGCGGCTGGGTAAGCATATATGTCACTGGGCGTATGAATCATGACCTTGGAAAAATATGGCAAGCAACCTCGAATTTAGAGTTAAAGCCATCCAAGTCGACTCGGGAATCGAGGCGAGGCGTGTCGATGTCCTCGTGGATGTTGGACGCGAAATCGGTGACGAGGATGTAGAGATCCTCGAGCGGTTGGTAGGTATAGAACATCACTTCTTTTGTATTTCTGATTTGACCGTCATCGAACTCAACACAACCATCCAGAATCACCCGTTCAGCGGCCAAACGCTAACCGGGTTCTCTTAACTTCGATTGCGTAAGGAAATATCAGATGTCCGAGAATCTGCTCATAGTTGTCTCGTCTGTCCAGCCTGGCCTCGGCTGTCCTGCAAGAAGCTCTCGAGCCCTCGGTGGCACGTCGTGTCGTACCACCAACTATCTTCGAGCACTTCTCGTCAATGACACTCTCCAACACGCTGCAAGCCGCCCTACTGAACCTCGTAACAGCAGGGCTTGTCCGTCTAGTCGCCATACACCGCGCTGCGCCGGAACTCCCGAAGACGCCAACGGTGACAGTACGCTGCCCCCGGTACCAGGCCTGGACCACATTGGATTCGACATGCGGGCAATAGCGTCGGTCGAGGACGTGCTTGAGGTGAACGGGCTGCTGGGGGCGTACATCGAGTGGTGGCAAGCGTTGGATGCGTTCATCCAGGTGCGTGCATGTGTTGATGATGATGATGTCGACGACAACGGATTGGGGTTTTAGATCAAAGGACCGTCAAAGTCGCGACATGCGATCGTCTATCGGTGGCGGTTGCAGTAAGAGCAGGACATGAAGGCCAAGAACGGGGGTCGAGGGATGACGGACGAGCAAGTCAAGATGTGCGTGCACCGCCTCTGATTCTCGTTTCTAGTTATGGGCTCGCTTATTGACATGCTTCGGGCACAGGTTTGTGGATCGGTAGTATATACCCGGTTACGTCTTTTTCGAAGACGAGGTGAGGACAGGTACGGCAGACGAGGAAGGGGGCGAGTTACCACCGTGGCATGGACGCGGTATGGTGTTGAAACTGGGCCAAGAACGCCAGTTTCGCGGCATGCGACCGTGCGTTCGATAGGGGAAATCATTGCGATGAGCTTTCATCGAACCTGTGCACCGTTATCGAGGTCATGGGAACTTCACGATATCAGTTACTAATGGCTTCTTCTCCGGCGAAACTCAGTGCCTAACGAACCCTGGTGTAAACTTGGCCTGATAAGCCAAATTCGATGGTCAGCTGAACGATATCACGAACGAGTTACAGCACGATCTGATCTGATCTCAGGACAAACGTTTCTCGAATTTCTCCCACATCACATCGATATCACCTTGTCGCGTTGTTCGTGAATCATTAACTCACTGGAAGGTCAACGTTGAGTATGTCCGCTTACGGTGCCCTTTCACGCCCGGCGAGGTCCACCATCTTCCATCTTCCCGCGACGGCGTGGCGCCATCCACACGACCCCCACGGCGCTGTGACCGTCTTCCACCTTGACCCATCTGTGATTTGGTCGGTCAGTGGCGCTGACGCAGCTGCTGCCAGTGGAGGACACCCTGGCCTGTTCAACTACCTGCATGCCGTCTTTGCAGATGAAGTCGACAAGGGGCTCACATATCCCCAAGAGGACATGCGCGATCCCGAAACGTTCAAGGCATACTTTTTTGCCGCGGACGTCGTGATCGCCCTAGGGGAGACTGAATTCGCGCACAACCCCAGGCTCGCAGATGAGACGAACTTGGTGGATGGAGACGGTCGGGAGGTCGACATCGACATCGAGCGTGTGAGGGCGGGTCGACCGTGGGACGCTTGTGTAGTCGGATTTTACTATGTGCGTTGATTATCGTTCTCTTCCCCTTTCCTTTCTCCTGGTATGTACGTCCGCATCGTTCTCGTTCGTTCAGCGACAAGTTTCATGACACACCCTGTCGTTGAACGCCGTCAGTTGTGGCCATGCCGACAGGGTCTTCTTTCATTCTCATCCTCACTCCTAGTCTTTGGACCCCGTCATGCCAACCCTTGCCTCCTTGCATCGGCATGTCGTGTGCACATCGCTGATCCGAGTCGTATGCGCGTACTTCACTTCCGTCTAGATCAAACCCAACTATCCAGGCCGCTCTTCGCACGTAAGGCCTTTCTCCCTACCCTCCGTTACGTTCCAAACCCTGATCGCTTCCACCATGTATTGCCGTCTATAGATTTGCAACGCGGGCTTCGTTGTCCCGCCATCGCAGCGGAATGGCGGCTACGGCCGCGTCCTCGCACGATCGTTTTTGCATTACGCGCCGCGCCTAGGGTACCGGGCGAGCGTGTTCAACTTGGTGTACGTTAACAACGTGGCGAGCGTTCGGTGTGTTTCCATTGCTGTCTGATGCGCCGTAGATCGATATGACGACATTTTCTTCTTCGCATGATGCAGCATCTGGGAGTCACTTGGATTCGTCAAGGCAGGATTGATACCCGAGGCAGGAAGACTCAAGCGGGCGGATGGGTCAGGGGACGAATACGTCGACGCGTTGGTGTTTTACAAGCGCTTTGAAGACGTACAACATGGAGACGAGCCGGCGTCGTGAAGCTTTTCGGCCGCCGTGGTTGCTAGCTGAATACGAGTTCCAGATAATGCGATGGGGAGTCGCCAAGCATATCCCGATCACGAGTTCTAAACGCCATTATTGCACCACCATCATAACTGACCATTCCAACGCAGCAGGCGAACGGTGCGATCTATCTGATCAGGTGACATCCGGAAATCATGTCACGATAAGCAAGATTATCAACTCGGATCAGACAAGACGCCAAAATAAACGGACAGAAGAAATGTCCCCGTTTCCGATAAAGAGGGATGGAATTGCGGCCAAGGTGTACTGGGATGGCAAGTCCTGGAAAGAGCGCCAAATCTGGAGTTCATGCCACAGGCACGTGGTGCACTAGACGGATTCGGGTACGATGCCCACTGTGATTGCACGGGGAGAACTTTTGGGATCGACAATGCTGGAGCCGGACCCGGTACGGCATGGGTTGTCCTTGTTCCAGAATCGATTGGAGAGGAACAGGACGCCGCGATACGGTACTATCACGATGAGTTCCGAACTTGGCCGTCTCGCATTAGTGGTGATTAGACAAACACTGAAAATAGCAGGACCGGCAAGCCCGTCTGGAAAAAATCAGAACATCATTCTGAGGCTTGGGGGTGGTGGAATTGCAGAACGTTGATCCGATGCCACATCCAATTGCTCCTGATGGCAGCTGATGATGGGTTCATGGAGATGACGACGACGGTGGTGGTGGCGTCATCGACGATGGGGAACCAGGACCACCCCTTGGGTAGTTCAACTTGGGGGCCGGGCGAGGACCGAATCCGTGGTGCGATACATCGCTCGTGTGATGTCGTCGGCCGAAGATCAACGGATGGTGATTGCCGCGCAGCGCTGTATGGCGCACGGGAACGTTCGAGGGCTGCTGTATACATGTTGCATTCGACACGCTACGCCTACCCTATCATAGGTTGGCCCGAGGGGCCGGGCGATCGCTGCGTCGGTCCCGGTTTCTGCCTCCTAGATGCGGCGGGTGCTCCGTGTGGGTCGTTCCGTGAACGTCTCGCTTCTAGGAGAACCCAAGGAAAACGACGAGGGCGGACTTGGCAGGCTGCTCACGCTCCTAGATCCGCTCTCGTCTCGATCAGGGAGTTCGCCGGGAGGATTAAGAAGGACCTCCGCCTCCAGCATGGTACGCCCAGGAAAATTCAATTCCTTTTTGAACACAATTCGATGATGTGCTTATACGATGGAATTCGAATTCACAGGTTCAAGTTGTTGCGTACCTTGTGCCACTCTTTGATTCCGAACGACAATTTGCGTCCTGCGTTTGGCATTGCTCCCATTCCTGTCCTCGGTCTGCAGGCCTCTTTCCCCATTCGGTATGAAGTCGCCGTCGGACGCCCACTGGTGCGGGGTCAGGTTCTTAATGGCGTCGATGCGGACGTTCATTTCATTGGTGGAATGGCACACGTGCGTCATTTGTGTCTCCCTGTTCACGTCATTTTGACGAGACCATACTAGTAAGGCCTATCTTACTGACCCGTCTGCATTTCATGATGCAGCACGACGTCTTGGCGGCGGTCGTAGTGGGGAGATACGTTACTGGCATCCCCTCACTCCCTCGTCTCTAGCTCGCTGAAACGGCTGCTGAACACGTCGTCGACATCATCTCAATGCCCCCTGTCACCCCAGACAATTTCGGGTTCAACGAAGATCACGGTGCGTCTGATCCTCGTCGCCATCTTGTCATTTGATGACGACAATGTATTCTTTGCCATTCCGGGATTTTCAACATGCCAACACGCTAGATCCGGGCGCTCCAAGTGCGCACCTCACTCGCCTCACTCTCTCACACTGTCGATCAAGTACCCCCATTCCCTCTCTGCCTTCAGCCCCCCCTATGACGCTCGACACGACAGTCGGCCCCATTGCGCTGTTCCTCCCCCCCTGCCCCCGCCCTCTGCCCGCCTCTCAAGTCCCGCCTACCACCCACCACCCAACGCGCGAAGCTCGTTCAAGTCCCTGTTCCCGCCCGCCATGCTTGTTAGCCTCACGGGCCCTCTTGTGGATCTAATCACGAGTGTGGCACAGGAGAGCACTATCAAGACCGAGGAAGACGAGGATGCCGATCCGTACGCGTTTCTGACGGTCGTCAGCTGCCACGTACGTGTCGGTCTCTGTGTCCAGGCACGCTCTATTGAAGGCTACAACAGGATCACCTCCCAGTCGTCCGCGTCACCACCCTCGCCGCATCAACGACGGTGTGCGAGGATTGCCGTGTGCTCTCGGCAGAACGAGAGTATACGACGGTCGCCGTACGTCGTTGCCTCCCTCATCTGCCCTCGTCCCCGCCTTCCCTACATCACACCTCCTGTGCGTCCATACGAACGTACGCGTGCGGGCACACGCAGCACCTCACTGACCCGCCCTCTCCCGCCTTCGTCCTCGCACATCGCCGTCGCTCGTGACGCGCACATACATATTCATATTTGCTCGCCTACCCTCACCCACGACACGCATGCACAAGGAGGTACCGCCCGACTGCCCTCCCACGACGGCGAACACAGGAACCGAGTCCACAAACGCGCACGCGAATACCTGGACGCGTGCCAGTGGACCCCTCGTGCGTCTCGCACTCACTCTCCTCATGCGCCTGTCCTCCTTTCTGACTTAGGAAGAATCAAGCGAGACCGGGTACCTTGAATGTGCTGAGTCCAGAATACACCACGACCTTGCTCGAGATGTTCAACCGCTTTTGTTTGCACGGTGAGCACTGCGGAGGCAAGCATGTCGAAATTGGGTCGCCCTGAGTTCGAAAATTGGTCCCCGGTTTTTGATTGGTCAAAATCGATTGACCTTTCGCATGAGTGCTGCCATTGAAAGGATGAAGAACATGGTATATAGGATAACATACAAGGTAAACAAAAACTTATGAATTCACATTACTACAAGAACTTGAGGCCGAAATATTTGAAATTGCACGGGCATCATTGTCACTACCAGCAGACTCTCTCCCACATGGCCCAAACAAAGACGTACGATCTTCGAGCAGACCTATCCCATCACGATTAAGAATATATTTGATCTCACCAATCTGCCAATCTGCCTTCTGAAGGAAGGCTTCGGCCTGATCGCATCCGTCTGTGGCAACAACTCTCATAATGTCAAGCTCCTTGATGCGCAGGCGATGATACCGTAGATGTGCCGCGAAGGCGTCCCGGCTTGCTCTGGCAAGTTCTAACATGTGAAGAGCACGAATCCTCTCCACCTCTTGCGACACCGTTGCAGATTCCTGAATCGCACAACTCAAGACGATGTCCATATCATCAATAATATTCTCACCGTGGTCAATAACCTTTTGACCTTTTTGTGAGGTGAGGGTAGTGAAGACAACTTGTCTATCATTCCATCAGAAGGCATCATAAAATCGAGATAGGTTCGCTTTCGAGAATCTAACTCGTCTGAGGTAGGCGGTGAGGAAGTAGTTGGGGAGGCACACGGTTTCAAGTTGGAGGTAGGTGGTGGGGAAGTAGGTGGGGAGGCACACCGCTTCAAGTTGGAGGTAGGTGGTGGGGAAGTAGGTGGGGAGGCACACCGCTTCAAGTTGGAGGTAGGTGGCGGAGGAGTAGGTGGGGAGGAACACGGCTTCAAGTCGGAGGTAGGTGGGGAGGAACATGGCTTCAAGTCGGAGGTAGGTGGGGAGGAGCACGACTTCAAGTTGGAGGTAGGTGGTGAGGAAGTAGATGGTGATGGTGAAGTATTCGGCGTCAAGTTGGAGGTAGGTGCCGAGGAAGTTGGTAAGGGGCCTGAATCATACTCATTGCAAGTGGGCTGGTCCCCCGGCTTGGACAATGTTTCTTCCGGTGGGGTCACCAAAGGACTCGACTGGAGCTTGCCTAGAGACATATGTCGTGACAGCATTGCGGTTTGGTTCAAACTTGAGCGCTGAGCGTGGGAGGGCAGTTGAAAGTCCGCACCTCTTGCCCTCATACTTACCCAGTACACGGTCCCAGCGGGCGGGGCATGGAATGCGCGTACTCAATGACAGGCGCAGACGCGCGTTGAGGCTCCAGAGGAAGAAAGTGCAGACGAACGCCCTCCTATCCGAGTCGCGGGTGAAATTCAGCTCATCAGCGGAGGAGTTGGGTTGACATACGAAATCATCGTCTCCAGGATGCGGTACGTATATGCGCAGATCGAGATCAGGACGCGCATTGTTTCCTTGGGCGTATCGCTCTCGAATTCCCGAGACCTCGGGGATGGATTCGCGCCCCGTCGCATACCATCTTCAACTTTTTGCCGAGGTAAGTGTGTCTGTGGGGGCGGTCTGTAGGTCGCTCACTATTTGGCTAGTTCGCGACCGCTCGACATGGACATCCACCTAGCTTCATCATTCCTCACTACCCCTCTTTGATGATCGCCATGTCGAAGCCGGTATACCTTGCCATTGTGGAATATGCTCCAACGAGGCCTGTCGTCACGGTCGTCTTTGTCTCTTCCCGGCGCCAATGCCGTCTCACCGTAGGCGATCTTTTGCTGCACTGTGCCGCCGACAACCAGCCCGATCGGTTCCTTAATATCGACGAAGCGGATTCGCAGCCGCACCTTGACCACATTAGCGACCAGGGACTCGCCGAGTGTCTCAAGCACGGTGTTGGGTATTACAAGGCAGGACAAGATTATCGTCGAACGCTTGTTCGAGTCCAGTGCTATTCAAGTCCTGGTGGCTTCAAAATTACGTCCTTTTTGTGAGCCGTCTTGAACTGAACTAATTCAGAGCGAATAATTAGGATCCGGCGTGGAGTCTACCGGTAGCCAGTTACATGGTCATCAACATGGGCGTCCAGTTCTTCGAAGGCAAGGAACACCGATACATTGACTACCCCGTCATGGATGTACTGCAAATGATGGGCAGGGCGTGTCGTCCGTGGGAAGACGAGCGCAGTCGGTGCGTGCTGATGTGCCAGCAGACGCGCAAGGACTTTTACAAAAAGGTCTTGTCGGAGGGGTTGCCGATCGAGTCGCACTTGCCGACACATTTCCTTCATGATTATTTCTTGGCCGAGATCGCGGTGAAGACGATCGAGAACAAGCAAGACGCGATGGTGAGTGCCAATTTCGTGATTGCATCACATCTAGTGGTGTTTAACGAGCGGCGGGTTCATTACAGGATATCTTGACGTGGTCGTACTTTTACAATTGCAGAGACTGATGACTTGATACTCTCTCTAACCCGTTATTGTTTGTGTCGCACAGCCATCTCCCGCGCATACCTACTTCACTGCATACCTTCCCAAACTTCTCCTCGGTGCCATCCCAATGGTGGTTGTAGGTACTG
>JBBPPM010000075.1:0-28349 GCA_038092015.1 Leccinum huronense
CACCAGACACGTCAAGAAGCAGTATCTTAATGGTACTTACCGCGGAGGGGGGGGGGGCGGCGCCGGAGTGGGGAGCGAAGCGACCTGTGGGAGCGGAGCGACCGGGTGGGGGGGAGTGGAGCAACCAGGGGTGGGGGAGCGAAGCGACCGAGTTTGTTATTTTGTTTGTCCTTGTTTGTTTTGTTACAGGAGCTTTGTTTATCCTTGTTTGAGTCTGGAATAAGTCAAGTGAAATGGTACTCAAGTGGGAACAGTAGTTATTTATTCTCAAAAAGGAAAGTCACATTCCATTTTTGGTATCACTACAAATATCGTAGCCCTTGTTTGCCTGATTCCACCAGTGCAACATTCACATCAATCACTTTTGATCTCATCAACTTATGGCCAAAATGGTCCCAGAAAGCCGGCGATACAAGCATGCTGATTGGTCAATATTTTCTGCTTGAGAGCAGTGATGAAGGGTAGTGTGGAATTGTAGGTCAAGGTATGGAACTGTAGTGTAGAGGTCTAGTCAAGGTGTAGAATGTGGAACTGTAGTGTAGAAGTGTAGTGTGGAAGTTGTGATATGGAGTGGAAGTTGATATGGAGTGGAAGTGTAGTGTGGAAGCATAGTCAGTTTGGAAGTATTCAATGTGTGGAATTGTAGTGGAGGAATTGTAGTTTGGAAGTGTAGTATAGAAGTGTAGTGGAGGAATTGTAGTTTGGAAGTGTAATCGTGGTGTGGAAAAAGTGTGGAAGTGTAGTATGGAAGTTTGATGGAAGTGTACTCAGGTAGGAAGTGTAGCTTGGAAGTGTACTTGAGGTGTGGAAGTGTAGTTGTAGGTGTAGTAAGTCAAGGGATAGAAGTGGAAAGTGTTGTATGGAAGCTTTTTCTGTGGGTCAAGGTGTAGAACTGTAGTCCGGAACTGTAGTGGGAGCGGAGCGACCGGGTGGGGGGAGCGGAGCGACCTTGGTTTGTATTCATGTGTTATTGTTTATGTGACCTTGGTTTGTGTCAAGTGTTATTGTTTATTTGTATCTGTTATATTTGTTCTAGCTTGGAGAAAGTTAGTTGATAGGAATCATAGAATTTATCTAAAAAAGGAAACTCATTATTCCTTTTCGGTATCACTACAAACATTGTAGCCCTTGTTTGGCTCATCACAATGGTGCAACAATCGTGTCAATCTCTTTTAATCTCATCAAGATATGACCAAAATGGTCGCAGAAAGCCGGCGATACAAGCTTTCTGATTGGTCAATATTTTTTGGATGTGCTGTAGTTTGGAAGTATACTGAGGTGTGCATTACAGTGTTACTCAAGATGTGCAAGGGTAGTGTGGAAGTGTAGTATGGAAGTGTACTAATGAGTTTGAAAGTGGGGAAGTGTAGTGTAGAAGTGTACTCAAGGTGTGAAAGTGTACTCATGGATGGAAAGTGGGAACAGTAAGGGAAGTGGAGTGACCTGTTGTTCTGTTGTCTTATTTTATTTGGATGTTTTGTTTGTTTTTATTTGTTCCCAGCTGAGAAAGTCATGTGGAAGTGTGGTTAGTCGAAAGTGTACTCAATGTTTATCAAGGTTGGAAGTGTAGTGATGTAGTATAGTCCATAAATGGAAGTGTACTCAAGCTTGTGGAAGTAGTTTGAAAGTATAATGACCAGAGGGTTTGGCAGAGCAAGTGCAGTAATGTGGATATGGAAAAGGAACAGTGGTAGAAAGTAAAGTCAAGCAAGAAAAAGAATACTATGGATGTAGTCAAGGTGTGGAAGTGTAACCTCTGTGTATTGATTCTTGTGTGGTCACGGTACACTAGTGTGGAAGTGTTGTCAAAGTTAACTTCTTCCAAAAAGGAAAACTCATTATTCCTTTTCAGTGTCTCTACAAATATCGTAGCTCTTATTTGCCCTCCAACAATCAAACCAATCACCAATATTTTTGGTGGGAGTGCAGCAACTGGAGAGGAGCTAGGAGGTAGTGTAGTTGAGCTGGAAGGGGGGAGCTAGGAGGTAGTATGGTTGGCTGGAAGTGTAGTGTAGAACAGTGGGGGACTGGGTTGGAGGAGCACAGGAGAGTCAGTGAAGTTAAGCTGGAAGTGTAGTGTGCAACAGTAGTTGGTGGAAGTGTAGTATGAAAGATTAGTTTGGATAACCCAAGTATAGTTGAGCTGGAAGTGTAGTGTGGATGCGACCATTGTTTTGTTGTCTTATTTTGTTTGTTCTTATTTGGAAGAAAAGTGGTTTTATTGTGTTATTTTGTTTGTTCTCCACAACATTATTCTGTTGTTATTTTGATGTCCAAAAAAGGAAACTCATTATTTCTTTTTGGTATTAGTATAAATATTGTAGCACTTTTTTGGCTCATCACAACAGTGCAACAATCATGTCACTTCCTTTTAATCTTGTGAAGATATAACCAAAATGGTTACAAAAAGCCAGTGATACAAGCTTTCTGATTGGTCATTATTTTCTGGTGAGTGTAGTATGGTCCATAATGGAAATGTACTCAAGCTTGTGGAAGTGTCTGCCAGAGGGTTTGGCAGAGCAAGTGCTGTGGAAATCAGTGTAGTTTGGAAGTATACTCAAAGGTGGTTGTGGAAGTGTAGTGTGGAAAGGGAACAGTGGTGGAAAGTAAAGTCAACCAAAGGAAAGAGTACTGTGGGTATAGTCTGAAAGGTGCATTGCAGTGTTACTCAAGATGTGCAAGTGTAAGTATCAAGGTGTGGAAGTGTAGTGATGTAGTATGGTCCATAATGGAAGTGTACTCAAGCTTGTAGAAGTGTAGTTTGGAAGTATTGTATTGATTCTTGCAACACAGCCACCTAGTTGGTTGTTTGTCTGTCGGGCAGGGGGGCGCAGTGGGTGGAGTGATACTGACAGCACAGTATGGTATACTAGTGTGGAAGTATAGTGTGGATATGTACTTAATATTCAGAAGTGTACTATGGAACATGATGGAGTGAAGCGACCCAGGGGCATGTTCTTTGATATTTTGTTTGTTCTTGTTTGGATGGAACCATAGTTAGAAAGAGAAGTGGCATGATGTTTGTATTTGTTTTGGATCCAAATAGTCCTCAAGTCAAGACTTTATAATATTCAAATAGAAAGATAAAAATACGGTTGAGATTATTTGTCATTGTTTACCAGTTGAGATTTGTTTGTTGTGAAATGAGTTGGAAATGAAGTGACCTGTGAAGCAAGTTCAAGACTCTATTGTATTTTTTTTTCAATTTTATTTGTTTGTTCTTATTTGTTTCTTCAAAAAGTAGTCAAAATTTGGAAGTGTGATATGGAAGTGGAGAGTATAGTCAGGAAGTGAAGTGTCTCTGGGGAAGTACAAAACTGTAGTGACTGAAGTGTAGTATACAAAGTGAAGAAAGTCCTCAAATCCAAAAAGTGAATATTTCTAAGAAAATGAAATTCATTATTCCTTTTTGGCTATCACTAGAGCAAAGTGGGAACAACAGTTAGGAAGTGAAGTCTCATGTTTTATTTGTTCTTGTTGTGACCCTTTGATGTTTTTGATATTTTGTTTTTTTCTTGTTTGTTTGTTTGTTTGTCCAAGTAAAGAAGGGGAAATGAAAGAGAAATTAGAGCAGATGAAGAGAAGCGAAGCGACCAGGAGAAGTGGAAACCATAGTTAGGAACTTCGGGCATGTTTTGTTTGTTTTGATATTTGTGTTGGTTTTGACCTCTTTAATGTTTTGTTCTACAGTAGTTAGGAAGTGAAGTGTCTTTAGTTGAAGAAGGAGGGAATGAGAATGGGGGCAGGGAAGCAGTTAGAAAGTGAAGTATCATGACTAAAAAAAACTTCCATGTTTTATTTGTTCTTGTTTTGACCCTTTGGGGGAAGGTAAAGAAAGGATGAAGGAAATGGTAAGCTAAAGCAATCCAGAGAAGCACAGTGGCCATTTGATATTTTATGTATTCTTGTTTATTTGTTCCAGCTGGAGAAAGTGAAGGAAGAGGAAATAGAAATGGTAGTTGAGAGGTGTATATAATGGAAAGTGAAGAAGGAAAATGGTAGTTGATAGAATTATATAATTTATCTAAAAAAAGGAAACACATTATTCCTTTTCGTCATTATATGACCAAAATGGTTGCAAGAAAGCCGGCGATACAAGCCTTCTAATTGGTCAATATTTTCTGGTAAGAGAGCACAGTGACCAGAAGGGTAGCAACATCAAGATGGAAATATGTGGAAATGTACTGTAGAAGTGGTAGTTCATGTGGATGGAAGTGCAGTATGGAAGGATAGTATCCAGAAAGGAACTATAGTTGTAGTTGTGGAAGTATGTGGAAGTGGTGTGTGGTGTGAAGTGTAGTGTCCAGAGGAACTGGGTGTGCAGTCTGAAGCAAGTTCAAGGCCTGTTATATATATTTTTCTTCTTATTTGTTTGTTCTTGTTTGTTTCTCCTAAAAGTAGTCAAGGTGTAGAAGTTAGGGTTAGGTGGAAGTGTAGTGTGAAGTGTAGTGTTCAAGAGTCCAGAGGAAACTGTAGTTGTAGGAAATGTAATGTGGAAGTGTAGTGTGATGTCCTAAAGTGTAGTCAAGGTGTGGAAGTGTGATATGGAAAGAGAGCAGTGATCAGAGGCAGGAAGGATAGCGACATCATTTAGCATGGTCCATTGGAGGTGTAGTCATAAAGTAATCATGTGTTTGTCATTTGTGTTGGTAAAGTGATTACTGTTTGTTTATTTGTGCAAGTGGTCCAAATGATCAGTAGAATATTATTCTAGTCAAGGCAGTGTAGAAATATCATATCTACTATTAGGACAAAATCTATGTATATCTGTCTTCATTTTTGCTTACAATTGGAAAAAAGTGATTGTGGATTACAATTTGTAGCAACTTTAATTAACAAGGTAGTCAATGATCACAATAATAAATCCGGAATTGATTTGCTTTGATTTTTGCTAGTGACCAGGACAAGTTTTGATCTCAGTCATGTCTAGTCTTTGTCTTAATCTTTGCTAGTTTTGATAGTCATCATGTTGTAAATACTCCATTGAGTGTGAGTAGGGTGCGAGTAGGATACGTCCCTGGAATTCTGTGGGTCAGGTATTAGACAGTGTTTCCGAGCTAGAAACAAAGGAGCCGGCATGATTCCGGCCAGAAAATAAGAGTCTGGAGTGCAGGAAAGTGGACCGGACTATCGGAAATGTAGGACACAATGAGGAGAGGGACAGGACATGTCGAGAGAGGTGAGATGGAGATATAAGATAGTGAAGGGATGTTTGTGCAAGGTATACATGCGTGGTAGAGATGTAACTACTGCCCTAGAATAGGGTACAGGGTTTTTATACTCTACTAGAGGATAGCTCAGGACAGCTAAAAACTACAAGAGACAGCTAAACAAATTGTAAAATAACAAAAACAATCTAATTTCCTTGACACTGGGCGAGAGAATCAAAAAGCGAAAAACCTGAGCTTCACGTGAGGGTGGACCATGTGAAGCCCGGTTGCTGTGATTGAAGACTACGGAGAGAATGTAGTATAAAGAAGAAACAGCACCGAGAAACGAGATGAGGCCCGCGAAGCGCTATAAGACTATAAAGGGAGGAAGGGTGGGTGTTTTTGGTGGAGTAGTGCAAAAAAGCTGAGAGAAAGCTGGGATAAAAAAAGGACATCATCAAAGCTTAACCATGATGGACGAGGTAAACTCGCCGAGATGGAGAAAAGGTGAGCGTGAGTGAGAGGTTCTTTGTACCACAGACACCCTTGAAGTGTGCCAGTGACAAGACGAGTTTCCCTGTTCTGCTTGACATTGGAATAGATGGTTTCGAGGTGAGAAACGATTCCTGAAAGATAAGCACAGACCGAACGTGTTATGCTTGACCCTGATAGGATCAAGGATATCCTCGAGACAAAGGTTGTGAGAGTAGATGAGGACAAGAAAGGAGAACAAAGGAGACAGAGGAAGTCTTGAGGGTCAGGGGGATCAAGACGACGAAGCTCTCTGTTACAATCGTTCCTTCAGGAGTTTGTCTTCCAGAGGCTACGTTTCACTTCGCCTCCTTTCCCTTTTCCATGTCCCTACAATCTGATTCTTCCATTCGTCTCTCCCATCCTTATCTTGATAGATAGGCAACTCTTTATCTCCTTATCCGCTTATCTCTCCATCGTCCTATCTGTGTATCGTCCTTCTTTTTATCACCTTCCTCATTATCTCCCTATCTTGTTATCTCTTCGTCGTTTATCTCAATTACCCTTTATGTCTATCTTCCTTTCACTGCTACCTGTACCGCTTGGTGTGTGCATCGCATGACATGCTTAAATACCCTGTAGCACGATGGTGTTGTTTCCCTAGCTAGATCTACGCAATCAAGCGTCAGTATTCAACGCTACCTCGAGTCCTTAGTGTGATCACATAAGGTAGAGAGAACTCCCCCTTGTATTCGTCTCGACGCGACTCTTCGTGAGTTCCTCGACGATATACCTTGAACGCTTCGCGTAACAAAAGATCTAGCTCTTCCCCCGCCTCCTGCTGCCTAGCAGACCACCCACCATTTCGCACTCACGCCCCTCTTGCAACACCTTTCATCCATCCTCATCCGACTCTAAAGAAATATGCTCTACTACTTTCGCTGCCATACCCTCTAGAGTTGCCAGAAGACCTACTGCTGACGAAGAGGACGCTCGTATCGCTGCCGAAAGTAGAGCTCATTTCTTTCCTCCCATACCACCCCCTCCGCCCCCAAACCCACCAAATCCACCTCGTGTTGCAACCCCACCTCCACCCATCATGCCATCTGAACTAAAAGCTGGTCTCCCTGACGACTTCTCGGGAGAATCTAAAGAAGCCAACCACTGGATCTTGGCTATGAAAGCATATTTTTCTATAAATACTGTGATATACTCCGACGAACAAAAGGTGCTCGTCCTGCTGAACAAGATGACCAAGGAGAACAGTGCCCCCTTTGCTGAAGGATGGTATGCGAAAATCGCCGATACCACCGTTGCTGCTGCAGATAAAACCTTCCAAAGGCTGGAAGATGATTTTCGAGCCACTTTCTTCCCTTTCAATGTTGCCATTGAAGCTCGTCGAAAGCTTTGCTCCCTCAGACAGGATACTCGTGATAGGGAAGGGGGTTTCCCGAAATACATATCGGAGTTCCGACTTCACTCCACTCGTGCCGGAATTGATAACCAAGACACCCTTCTCGAACATCTTGCGTCAGGAATGGACCCCACACTTCTAGTTACCATGATCCTTTCCCAACAAACTCAGCCCACCACCACTGAAGACTGGATCAAACAGGCGTCCAAATATCATGCCCAACAACGACGCATTGCTGATATCGTATCTCGAAAAGGAGGCATGTTTTCCTCCCAAGGGCCCCGTCTTGACCCCAACGCCATAGACGTCAGTGCTGTCCGTCTCTCCCCTGTCGAGGGAAAGTATGTCAATGAGATCACTATCTCCCGAAACGTTTCCAAAGAGGAAATTCTCAAGGTCCTTCAAACTGTCTATGAGGACAACCCTGTCAAAAACGCTACTCCTGTGGAAACTGCTGAGGAAACAGTCGCCGCAACTGTCTCCACTGGCGAAGGAATCTCTACCAGTGAAGAAGAGGATTTTTGAAATGGAGAACTAGTACGACGTCTACTTCTCCTCATCGTATCGCTCCTGTATTTTGTACAACACCCCATGCCAAATCGATTCACATTCCTATTTTGATCTTGACATCCAAAGGAGCAAAAAATGTCGAAACATCCACCCTCATAGATAGTGGAGCCACTGGAAGCTTCATTGATCAGACTCTCGTCTCACAACAAAGATTTCCCACTACCAGACTACCCTGACCCCTCGCTGTATCAAATGTTGATGGCTCCTCAAACAAGAACGGCGTCATCCGAAACAAGACTTCCCCACTTCTACGCATTGGAGAGAACGAAGAAAGACGAGACTTTTTCGTGATCAATTGTGGAAAGGAAGCAGTCATCCTAGGACTCCCTTGGCTACAAGAAACCAACCCAAACATAAATTGGCATTCCGGCATCGTCTCCATCCCTGACAAACCTCTGAACAGACGATCAGATGACCCCAGAGCGTTACCCCAGCAATATCTTCTCCCCTACTTGTCCTCTGATCCAGATACCATCACCTCCCAACGATTCGCCTTACGAACAGATATTCCCTATGGTATCCCTCTTCGAAAGACCACCATTTCTACTGAACTTTCGATATCTCAAGAGAAACCCATAGTTCCTCTCCCGAACGAGATCAAGGACTTCCTGGACGTCTTCTCTAAACCCCCTGACAAAGAACTTCCCCCCTCTCGACTACTAGACCATGCCATCGAACTCAAAGACTCTTTTGTTCCCAAAGTCGCAAAAGCCTACCCTCTAAACCTGAAAGAACAAGAAGCGTGTAAAGATTTCATTGCAGAACATCTCGCCTCTGGGAAGATCTCACCGTCCAAATCCCCCCAAGCATCCCCCTTCTTCTTCGTCTCCAAGAAAGATGGATCTCTTCGCCCCTGCCAGGACTATCGCTATCTAAACGAACATACCATGAAAAATGCCTATCCCCTCCCTCTCATTTCCGACCTCACCGACAAACTCAAAGGATCTACTATTTTTACCAAACTCGATATTCGCTGGGGATATAACAATGTCCTCATCAAACCCGAAGATCGTTGGAAGGCCATGTTCATTACCCCTGAAGGCCTCTTTGAACCTAATGTGATGTTTTTCGGCTTCTGTAACGCACCTTCCACCTTTCAAGCACTGATGCAATCAATATTTGGTGATTTCCTTGCTGCATTTACATGGACGACTTTCTGATTCACAACGACCACCTCAACCATCATTGGGGACTCATTTGGAAGGTGTTATAGCTGGCCCGGGTAGGGTCGGTTGTAGACTTGAAGGCGAGGGCTAAGACGAAGGACAGGCCGAGCAAGCGTAACGCTTGGCGAAGCCGAAAGACTTAAGGGTTCTTTCGAGGAGGAACTCACGAAGAGTCACGTCACTCGAAGACTAAGACTAAGGACACACCCGAGATGGGCAGAGGACTGAGGGGACGAAGGACGAAGGCACTCGAGAGTTTGCAGAGGATACTCGGTTGGATTTCAAGTAGCTCTAGCTTAAGGGAATACAAACGAGGAGGAAAGTCCTTAAGTACTACACGATGGAAGACGATGGAATCGCAAGGAATGGTGGAGTCATCCGCAGTAAGGAACGAGTCAGAAGCTGCGGAATGCTATGTTGTACAGTAAGCGAAGATAGATGAATGATGTCATTATGAGTCAGAGGAGGAGTCATAGAGATAGGGACATATCAGATCAGCGATAGGAAGAAGTAGGAATGGGATCAGAGAGGAGCAGACCATCAGTGATGTGAAGCGAGCGAAATCACCTGAGGTCTATGATACATTGTGAATACGAAGTAGAGGCGATAAGCGAAAGAGAAAGAAAGGGAAAAGAGATACATAGAGAACCTCGGAGACAATCGTAACATTACCCCCATTGTAGCCTTGGAATCACCGATCCAAGTATCAATAGTCAAATCCCCTCCAGGAATGCTCTCCCATGGTATTGGCATCTGCCGCTTCGTCGTAAGTGTCTTCGCAATCATAGTCGTAGTCTGGCGAGGGAGGGCGACCATTGGGGAGAGGGTATACAGGACGAGGGCGAGGACGACGAGAGGGGTTAGATCCTCGAGAGCCTTGAAAGAGTCTGGCTGAACCTCGGCCAGAGCGAGCAGAATGGTAGGAAGAATGAGAGGAGCGAGAGGAAGTGGAGGATGAAGAGGAAGTGGAAGGGGAAGGTCATGGAGCACAACGCCTAAGAGGACAAGCTCCTTGAGGATGTCCAGGAGTGGCTTTGAGGCAGGTAGGGCAGGAGTATTGCGGACAGTCGATACGAATGTGACTGAGACGTCTGCAAGTGAAGCAAGCCTTTGGATATAATCTGTGAGAACGGTCGACTGGAAGGTCGAGTTCTTTCACAAGGCGGGCTTCTGCCGAGTTCATAGCTGCGTCCTCTGCTCGGGTTAAAGGAAGGGAAGATGCGGATGGGGTTGAAGCGAGCGAGTGAGGTGGGGAGTGGAAAGCGGGGTCCATATGCTCGATGATTTCCTCTTCGCTACCAGGTACTGAGACCGAGTCGAAGAGGGCCTCGATCTTGTCAATCTCTGCTTGGATCTCCTCCGGTCCGAAAGGAGGGGACGGGGAAGGAGTTGGGACGAGTGCAGGAGTAACTTCTGCAGGGAAGGGGAGGGTAGCGCGAGGGCTGACCGCTTCTATTTCTGTGGGAATGCATACATGGAGAGGGGGACGAGGGAGACCAGGAGGAGAAGAGGGCGTTTGTGGGATGGTGAGAGGAGTAGAATAGATCGTCATTTCAGCCAGAAAGCGATCGATGTCAGTGACAAACTCGGTCATTCCGAGTTGGTACATGGCCGAAAGAAGGTGTTCTTCAGCAGCTCTTTGCGTGTTAGTGATCTGGATGGAGAGAAACGCGGCTTGACTGTCTGCCGAGTCCCTTAGATTGGAGGCGATAAGCCCAAGTCGTGAGATATGGGTGAATGCATTGTATAAGGAGTGGAGAGGGGATTCGACGTCTGCATACACATAGATGTCACGGGTATAGCGGGAATCCCGCAAGTAAACGCGAAGTCTGCGTAGGTCCTCTGGAGAGGCATCGTCGGTTCTTATCCTGCTAGCGTAGAGAGGAACGTCGAGGGAGTTTTTATGGTATACATCAGAGCGAGCTGGGAGAGGAGGGGAATCGGTATGCCAAGGAATGGTGGGTTCGTCGTTCAGGTTCTGGGAAATGGGAGAGGAAGGAGGAGATTCGAGGTCACTAGGACCCAGAGGCGTTCCACTAAGAGGACTAGGGAGACAACTTCGAGCCAAAGAACTGGTAAGAGAGGAAGAACTACACGATGAAGGAGGGGGTGAAAGAGAGAAAACAGAAGAAATCGAGTCGGAAGGGACATAGCTAGACATTCTTTGGGGTGTGGACGGTATTGGGTTTCTAAGATGATGAGAGTTAGGAAGGAAAAGCGGTGGAATGGAGTTTCTTATATGCTAAAAGGATTGTTTTGGCGTGTTTTAATTCTCGTTCTGGTACCCAGGTATCTTCTTTGGCTGTGTATCCTTTCCATCGGATCAGGTATAAGCGGTTCCTGTTCGATAAGGTCAGGCGGTGGGGCAGGAAAGTTCGGACCGTGTACAGGGTTTTTGCGATAGGGCGATAAGAGAGAGGCGTGAATCAAACATGAGATGTGTTTGTGTTCCCAGCATGTTTGAGTCGAAAATACATTTAACATATTGACAATTTACAGTTTGCAACAGCTATCAATTATTCGCTTCAAATCTTATGTATATGTATGCTTCATTCGCAATAACCCAAAATAATGTATGAACAAATAGTTACGCACTATCACATCCCAGTAGAGTTCCTCTTAGAATTGTGAAAATAAGGTTGTATTGATGGTTGTTATTTAAACTAGCCAGCTATGTGCAATGATGTCGTTATGATCCTTCTCAATCAATTGGTTTCTTACTCTTGCAATATACAATTTGGTTGTCATAAATGTTGACTTTCTATGACAAGACATGTTATTTAATATTGTCAAGTCCCAGGTTAAAATTAGTTATGACCTGTTATCTCCATATATGGACATGTGCCAATCAATTATGATTTTTCTATGACTTAGGTTGTGCCATTGTCAAATAATCAAACAAATAACAACTCACATAACACATTTTCTCTATATAACTCTTGTGATTACAATATTACATACAACTGCAATCATGGCATGTAATCGTTGCCATCACATTAATAATACTGTATATATGATACAACGTCTTTGCTCTCTCTTATTTCTTATGTGTTGTCCAACAACTCCTTTCAGCACATGAGAATTGCTGTTACGCGAAGCAATAACGACTACCTTAATATTTAGACGAGGTTCTCACAAAGAGATCAATCAAGTCTAATAGAAAGGATAAGAGAAAGTCTCACTTGCGGACGGTCAAGTGAAAGAAGAGTTAGATTACGCTGTATTGCGCAGAACTAGCTAAAGGACACCATCGTGCTACCGGGTATTTATAGGGCTCGTGAAAGGCACGGACCAAGCGGTGCCACGGGTCACGGTAGGTAGCAGTGAGAGAGAGGAGAACATATAAGGAAGTTGAGATAGCGAGATAAGAGAGCGGGAGATAAGAGAACTGAACAATAAGAAGATAAGAGATGGAGATTACTCAACGGATCGATTGAGAAGGAAATGAGTATTGTTGACAAGATAGAGTGAAAAGGGGAGAACATTGAAAGAAAAAGAGACATCTACCGCACGTAATCCTTTGAAATCGACAGCAATTGTAACAATTGCATAGTAACATTTTTTTTTGAATTCAAGTCTATTCAATAATTGTACACGTGGATCAGTGATGCACCAGACTGACACACTAGTATTGTCACCAGGTTCATACAGTGAGATTATCCAAGGCCGTTTGTTTCAAATCTGGCTCGTGTTGTCTTTTTCTGTTCATTTTTTTCATACAACATAATAAGATTGAAAAGTGACAGGTTCTGATATTTATGAGCGGTTATGACAAAATATGAGATGTAGTCTCATTTATACCCACGATCCAAATATTATTTGGCTTTTCAGTTATATCTGGTCACACTGTAACATGGACCGATCATAATAAATTTTCATGTTCATCAAGCACACTTCATACTACGCAAGTGTTCAGAAGTGCATAAATATATGTGCTGACTAAGCAAAGAAGTTTAAAACAAGTACAAGAACTGGAAATGCAACACCTTGCGTAATTCAAACTCCGCCCGTGATTACTTCTCAGGGCAAAAATATGATATACAGATTAGTACAACATGTACAAACTTTGGAGAAAATCAGTGTGCAGGGAAATTTGCTTGAAAACATGATTTACATATAAGTTCGTGAGATCTCATGATGACACTATACAGATGAACATGTTGCATGCAATACACCGGAAAAAAAACACACACATTAATGATTTGTTACATATTCTAAGCTATTGGATGGTGTGCAATTTGAGATACTATTGCCACCATAGATTGTTTGATGACTAAGCAATATGGTCACGTTCAAATACAACCAAGGTGTCCTTGCAGTTCATATTGTTTCATTGTATTATTCGTACATCCACTAACAAATCTTTCTCCTACTAGTTTCTCGCCATCAAGTTATTTTTCATACTTGTCAACTCTATGCCTAACGAACACATGAATTCAACACTCACATGGTTCAACGCACATCTTCGTGGAAATCAAGATTCAAGAGGTGCAAACTCTCATTGACCTGATACAACTTCATACAAGTTCAGCAGTGGTATGGAAACAAGGTATGCCTTGAGGTCATGCTGTAAATCACCACATGCAATTTTAACAGACATTGGGTCTTGTATAGAAAACTGCTCCAAACCCGAACTGAGTTTATCGGCCGGTCGTCAGGTTTCAGAATATTGAAGAGAGTGCTTTACGGGCTATGCAGTTAGTAGAGCAAGATGTATCTCAGGGTACCAGTAAAGACCCAATGGAGTCTGGGTCTGACAGTGGATTGGAGGGGCTTGCGGATCTTTACTTGAATACACCCCTCCCTCCGTGCCGCCGCCGCCGCCACGCGATGACATTCAAGCCTATTGATATTGATATTGACATCACATCACACTGGCAGGCATTGCGTGACATGGTCTTAGTGGATCATTTAGTTGAGCAGTCAGCTGCCCCACAGACAGCCACTAGATCCCATACTAGTGTTCAGGAGAAGACATTGATCCAACCAGACTGGGATTGGTAGCCTTCGGTATAACCTTGACAGCACGAACAACGGTGTTATTATGTAATTAACAACCTTTCCTTTTTTAACACGGTTAATAACAGATTTTAACTGGTTAATAAACAAATTGTTAATAACACCTGTTAAAAATGGTCACCAGTGGGCCTTACACACCAGGGTTTCCAATATTTTGAGTTGCTCAAAATACATCTCAAAATGTAATTGTATTATTAAATATAATGGCTATCTATTCTGAGGTTACATATAAGCTTAAATTTTGTGTGGTCTCATAATATGTCCCATAATATTATATAATGTTGAGTCACTCAAAATGTAATTGAATCGTTAAATATGATGGCTATGTATTCTGAGGTTACATATAAGCTTAGATTTTGTGTGATCTCATAATATGTTCCATAATATTATATAATGTGATTAAATTTTAAGTCTCTCAAAACATATTTGAAAATATTGAAAGTCCAGCAGAGGGAGCCTGCGCCCAGGCTCCTTCCCACCCTTGCTTGTGAGGAGAGGGGCTGACTTTTTCAAAGTCAGCACAACCTTATTCCCTTGTCCTCTCCAGCAACAGCTGGTAGATAACATTTGTAAACAATCACTGCCACAGCCGGAATAAGCCAGCCGAGGCAGCGGATGTTCAAAAAAAACATAAGCTCGAGTTTCTCTCAGAAGTATTTTTTTATTTGATTCGTCAGTTAGATCACCCGAGTCGGACTAGCATAATCATGATCATCGTGACACTCGTGACAAACGAGACCGCTGTGTTCAAGTTGTGCTGGCTCAGAGCCTTGAACTGTTCACATATGCAGTCTGATCATGTCAAGATAGTCCTTCAAGATACACTCGTCCAAACAGGACAATCTATACCAGACTTCCTTATCTCTGCACTCGCCGTTGATCAGTATTGCAGTCATAGTGTTGTTGCTCATTTACTTTCACTCAAGCATAATGTCTGCAAACAGCTCATTGATGTTCTTGGTGGAGGTGCTCCAGACTCGGGCATAGACATGGCATGTGAGGTCGCAATGGCAGCATATGCAGAAGAGATCTGTGAAGCATCCGAGTGAGCAGACTCGGAGAGAAATGGCTCGCATTTCAACATCTCTCACACATCACTCGATCAGCTTCAAGTTGGGGAATTCTCTGTGGACGAGATGGGTATTAGGCACTGGCAGATGGAAAATCACCTTCAAGTTCCACACCTGTGGAAGCTTTTTGGGGTCTTACTTGATGCACAGCCCTGGAATATGAACAAGCAATCTCATACTAGCGATCAGATGGATGTTGACTCCAGGTTGATGAAGAGGAGAACTGGGCATCTTGCACACAATCAACTTGAAGTAGATATTTGGACGGTTTGTCAAGGTACGAATGGTGGCCAGATTGTCCTACCGGAT
Organism: Leccinum huronense; assembly: GCA_038092015.1. Lineage (NCBI taxonomy): Eukaryota > Fungi > Basidiomycota > Agaricomycetes > Boletales > Boletaceae > Leccinum > Leccinum huronense. The sequence goes on from JBBPPM010000075.1 coordinate 15,170, forward strand.
ATGAAGGGTCTTCTTGACCTCTGTGAGCATTTCAGGTGCCAGTGTCACAGACATGAACATGTACGATATGCGGTGTGTCAGAAGATAGCGTAAATTTAATGCTGCAATTCCTTCCATGCTGGATGGAATCCACCCCATGTTGTGATACAGTGTGCTTCATTAAATACAAAGCTGATGATACGAGACGTGAACTCTGATTTCTGAAGCAGCTTCTCGAACCCCCTCCTGGTTTCATTAGTTGTTCCAGGCTGACTAGTATGATTGCACGGTACTTGAAATTTTCGATTTCCTAAGGGTACAACATGTCAGTTACATTATGATTGGTTCACAAGATCAACGTACAACAAAGTTTCATGCATAGCACTGTCTGCATTTATGCCAATGCAGGGAATACCGACATTTTAAAGGGAGGTAACACTTTGTTGACGAAGTTGGTTAAGTGAGGTAACGACGACCTGGATTCCCATTGGGTGAACCAGCAATGGTAGCCAGGATGACAGTGTCTTCCCCGATCCCGTGCCTGCAATGCACACAACATCTCGGTCTTGCTTTGAGATTGCCTCGGAACATATTATGAGATCACACAAAATCTAAGCTTATATGTAACCTCAGAATACATAGCCATCATATTTAACGATTCAATTACATTTTGAGCGACTCAACATTATATAATATTATGGGACATATTATGAGACCGCACAAAATTTAAGCTTATATGTAACCTCAGAATAGATAGCCATTATATTTACAGCGGTTTTCATAATTATTGGCAGTCACGAGTCGCAGCTGAGTTGTGTAAGATTACAAAATTGTACCTAGTAGTCGCCCTCGAAACCATGCCCACTGGCAACTTGAATCGAAAAATCAGTCGCGATCTCAAGCTGGCAGCCATCCGGCTTCACGAACGAGGGCTCGTTCGCCTCCAGGATGCGACTGCCAATAATTACGAAAATCGCTGTAATAATACAATTACATTTTGAGATGTATTTTGAGCGACTCAAAATATTGGAAACCCCGGCCCGGGTGTGTTAGTTATTAACCAATGTCAGAAAGTCGTCGGGCATTATTAACAGAACCCTAGTATCCGACTTGACATTCGCATGATCCTTCGGTTATCAAGAGGCACTGGCTCTAAAACCGTCGGAGGGAACGACGGGACCATCAGTGGGGGGCCTTACGCCTGGCCTGATGGGGCATTCGCAAGGTAACGGGACGCGGCGAGGCACAGGGCCTCTATTTACCTAGTCTAGATCGTCCTACATAGGGTACACTACCCCAATTGGACGGAAATGGATACAAAAAAAAAAAAAAAAAAAAAAAAAGAGGCACTGGCAAGACAACTCGGAACAACCCGAACCTGATGCCATTCGATGTCTCTTCGTTCCCGGAGGAGGTTCGAGAGCACTTGCGAACTTTGACTTTCCTTTCGCTGTTCAGCCGTATCCTTGTCGCCATGTTTATCGTGTCCTCATCGTACTTGTTGACCCCGTTCGACACATCTCCACAACTCTGTCAGAGTCCTCCTCAGCGACACAACATTTACTTCCTTACTCCACTGGGACGCATTTCACTTTGCCCTCCAAGTCGTCGCACAAAAAGGACATGTGTATGAACACACCTGGGCGTTCTTCCCCGCCCTCCCATTCATCATGCACCTATCCGGGCGCGTCCTCTCCCACGTCGGCTTTCTGTGCTCACCGCGCTTTTTGACTCCACGCACATCCTCTACCGTCTGTCTCTCCACCACCTCCGTTCGCCGTCCGCGGCGTTCCTGGCTGCCTCACTCTCGTTGCTATCGAGCAGCCCCGCGACGCTGCATCGGACAGCGGTCAGCAGGTGCATGCATCGGTGACCAACGAAAGAGATGTCACGATGGATACTCTGGAATCGAATGGAAACAGCTCTACCTCCAATGTCACACCTGATGCAAATCCAGTCGAAATCGTTGCTCAAGATCGGATATTGTCGGTCGCTTTTCTTGCTGATGGGCAGCATGTCGTGAGCGGGAGATGTGAGAAGAAAATTCGACGATGGCGAGTGGAGGATGGCAAGGAAGTGGGGAAGCCAATGGACGTTGGGAGTGTTATTCTTGACCTGGCAGTCACGCAAGATGACAAGTGGATCGTCTGTGGGACGAGGAGTGGTCGAGTGTTCGTCTGGGATGTGACAAGCCACAGAAAAGGGACAGAATTCAAAGCACACAACTATTGGGTGTGTGCGGTGGACCTGATGGGACGAGAATCGCGACAGCAGGGTATGACTCGATGCTCAGCGTCTGGTCGTTTTCCGATGGCAAACGACTCCTCGGCCCATTCAAACACGACTTTATTGTGTCCGCAGTCAAGTTCTCTCCTGACGGACGACTCGTCGCTACTGCCACGTTGAATTGCGACTCTGTTCCGGTCTACGATTCCACCAACCTCCTCGCAGACTTTCCAATTAGGGTCGGCTCGTCCTTGAACGAATCCCTCGCCTGGGCCAGCGACTCGAATCGCCTCTTTGCCTTGTCGAGAGACGGCGACATTCACAGTCTCGACGTGTCCACCAAGAACACGCTCGCGAAATGGCGCATTCACAACAACCAAAGTCCAAGCTGTATCGCACTGTCATGCAACGACACAATTATCGCAGCCCCCGCTAAGTCGTCGCTCTCATTCTGGGACATGAAGATGCATCGACAAATCGGGCTCGTCACCCACCACTCCCATAACATCGAGTCCATGGCCATCTCGCCATGCGCCATCGCGACCACTGGAAAAAAAAAACAACATCACGCTGAGGAGTCTGTCCGACATACTTCCCTCACCTTACCGCGACAATGTGAGTAAAGTTGCAGGTGTAAGATCCTGTCCTTGACAATCTGTCCTTTGCTCCAGGTGCGCTGGGAGCAAGAAATTTGGTGCTTGAAGGTTGCGAAAAACAATGTCGAAGACTCAGTCCAGTTCCTACGCACACGGGACTTACGTCAAAGTGTGCTTATTATCTGAACTACTCCGCTGTGCTGATATTCGTTTCCACCAGAGGATGATATAGCGAATCTCAAGAAAACTATCAAGGAACTACGTACCCAGCTTGCTACATCCGACCAGGAAAAGGTCGGCCTCAATGAAATGATCAATTCCCTTCTCGCACAGAATGAAACCTCAAGTGCGTTCTCTCAGCCTTCAAACCCACAGCGCCGACAGTCCCATCTGTTAGATCGCAAAATCACTCATCTGGATGACACAAACAAGGAACTCCGCGCTCAAGGCTCGGTCGATCGATTAACCAAGACCATCAGGGCACTACGCTCCGATGTCGATCTACCCGAAAAGAACTCGGGTGCGTTTTTGGACCATCCACGACTGACGGCACTCTGACCCGCTTTCAGTACCCGTTGCACGACAAATAAACAAGCTCGAGTTTACCACCCAAGAACTCGCTAACCAGTTTACCACATGCAAACATGCCCTCGTTGTGTATGACAAGAAGCATGAGTGTGAAACATTGTACGCCAACGGTCGCATATGTGATGCTGCACAGCATATTGCGAATGTGATGACCAAGAATCTGTGGCATAATGAACTAGTGGACAATTGGCTGAAAGGTGAGCTTGTGTGTCTTGTCCTAGAATGGTATATTCAATCTCTACCATCAAAATTCACATACCGATGCGTGTCAAGGCTTCAGGAGATCGGAGACAGGGCATCAAGTTCCCAAAAACATGACGAGGCTCTTTCAGCTTACTCCACAGTCTTGTTGCTCACTCCCTGGCCTCCGGAAGGCGTGCTGATGGGATGGGTGAGAATGGTGCTCATGTGTCGCTCAGCCAGCGAGGCAGTGGGTACCGTGAAAAAGGTCACGGTATGGTTGATTTGGTCTTTGAGAACTTCGTGATAATCCTCGTTTCATTCAGTTCGAGCTTCCCATGTTTCGTGTTTATCTGGCGGTCTGCAATGTTCTCGAAGGTGACGATCGTCTTATAGACGCGGTCGAATGTTTTCGAACGATGAAAAATGACCTATCAGAGGGGACAAGCTCCCTCGATGAGCGACAGCAGTGGGAACTCGGCGAGTAATCCCACTTTTCACTTGGAGACTTATCTGAAGATCTCTACAGATTTCCGACGACGTTGGAGCGAAAACCTGGAAAACGAGGGTGATGCAGCAATGAACGCAAAGAACCATGACACTGCCATCGGATCCTATTCAAATGCACTCTCCCTTCACCCAACGAATATCAGTGACACCATACTGAAATGCTGCAAGGCGCGACTTGGCTTCTTGGAGGATGAACTCGTAAATGTCACTCAGGTATAGATTGATTGCATGCCGGGTCGACGGCGCTGACTATACAGTCAGATCACCGAACGCGACCCATCAAACTACCAGGGGTACAAGAGGAAACACTCGCTATTACATGGCCTAGGGCGTTATAAGGAAGCATTTAACGCATTCGAGACGATGTTGTCCAGGATGGAGACGTTATCTGACCCACAAGCTCGGGGTAAGTTGTTCTCATTTATGTTCCGCAGAGAGCTGATTTTGTGTCGACAGACATGCGGCGTCGTTATCTTGACGCGACTCCACTCATTCGCCAGGTCGTCGAGCAGACAACCCGTCTCATTCCCCATGTTCTCATCGACACCACCACTGGTCGTCTCTATGATAAGAAAATGCAACAGGCAGCTTTCGAGGAGTGCTCCATGTTCAACGAGTTGCGGTCTTCCATGATTGTCCGCCATCGGCTGGACCATGCGCGCATCCAGCAGGAGGTGGAGAAGTTCTATGAATATGTGATGTTCTCACACAGGTGGCAGCCACCCGAGCTATCGTTTCAAATGGTCGAGAATACCCTGATCTACGGACTCCCTCCATCCCCTGCGAACGATAAACTTGTCAACTTTTGCAACCTCGTAAAGTCTCGGCGCTTCCGGTGGGCATGGAATGATACGTGCTGTGTCGACCAGACCGACAAGGGAGTTCAGCAAGAATCAATTGTTGCCATGTTTCAGTGGTATCGTCGTGCAGCGCTCACGATCGTTCATCTTCTCGGTGTTCACTCCAAATCGCAAAGAAAGGGCCTTTTGTGGGAAAGCATCTGGAACACTCGTGGATGGACATATCAAGAACACGTCGCGTCGAAGGTCGTACAATTCTATACAGAAGATTGGAAACCGTACCTGGATGTCGAGTTGTTCAACCACAAGGAATCTCCCCTGATCCTCTCCGAGATGGAACAGGCAACCAATTTTGCTACCCAGGCCCTCGCAACGCCGCTTTAGCCAGGGCTGACCAGGTTGCGCGAGAAGGTGTCCTTGGCTTCGAGTCGCCACACGACGCGGACAGAAGATATCGCATACTGTCTGTTCGGTATCTTTGATGTCGCACCCCCGGTCATATACAGCGAGGGCACGCGAGCAGTCCGGCGTCTTCTGGAGTACATCTTGACCCAATCGGATAACATCACACTTCTCTCCTGGACTCAGGCTGGCAACTCTAGTAGTAGTGCCATTAGCTACCTCCCTGCCGACCTCACTGTCTACCACCACATCGAGCCCCCTCACGTTCCGCAGCCAATCGAGACCGTCGAGATGGACAGGATGACGAGGGCCTTGCAGTCATCCTTGCCCGACCCCTTGCTCGCCGTCCAGTTGTACGAGCGGCTACACGACCTTCCCCCTCTTTCGATCATGACTGGTCGACTCCGCCTTCCTGGGTTTGTTTTCTCTCTGACATCCCTCGCCGATATCGCAGCAAAACGTGGGTCAGACTCGATCGTTCATGTTTATCATGCCACTACTACACCCATCCTCGGCGACATACGCATCGACGACTTGGTCGGAATGCACGGCTTGGTCCTCATCCACCTCTGGATCAGTCCCTTTCTGAACAGGGATTTCGCTGGCGGGGTTGCTGAATCTGATCTAGCAGTGCGTGCATTACGGCTGATCGTTCGATTGAAGCAGCCGTTCGGTGCGCTGTTGCTTGCCTTGGAGGGGCGCATGCTGTACAAATGTGTCGCGACGGACAGTTTTATCCAGGTTCAGATCCGGGCAGAGACAGCATTGGAGAAGTTGCCTGGACGTCGGGGAGCTCCGGGCTAACACAGCGGCGGTTAGCACCCACAGTTGATAAATCGACGACTCATACCGAGGAAGCTGGTTATTCCAGCGAAGAATATGGTACTCAGAGGTGAACACATGGATGTTGTTCAATGTAGGGTGAGAGGGGGCGATGCTCTTTCCCAACCAACCCGCAAAACCATCCCCGTCATCGAATCCTATGAATCCCACGCCTAAGTTGTGGTGGATGAACGAAAGGACTCGATCGCGGGATGCTCTATGCTCCCACACAAGGTAGGCAAGTTCGAAGAGGTAGTCGCCATAGATGCAGCGCTCGTGGTAGCAGTAATCGTCCCATGGTTCACCGCAGATGTTGCATACAACCCAAGAATCGCCTCCAGAATTGCTGGCTTGCAAAGTGGCCTTGACGTCAGATGCAAACTGTTGATATGCGGAATGATCTAGACACCTCCAAGGGCACTTGGATGTGTTGTAGGCATGTGAGTCGAACTCAACCCATTGTCCCCCTCATGGATGAGTCAATATTACCCGGATGGGCTTCGGCACACGCAGGAAATAGCAAACCGTGCATTGACGGTTCATGTAAGTGAGGCATTTTCCAACAGCATGGGCAAGGTCATGGATGTCGGTGGTAATGGGTGGGAGTTTGGGCCAAGTATCGACTAGGGTGTAGACTGCCCTCCGTTGGTTCGTTGACGATGGCAATGTCCTTGGCATCCGCATCACCAGCAGGGGAGGGACCCCCGAAGGAAGATATAAAAGGTCACGCGTGCAAAACTTCGTTGTCGGCTTTACTAATGAGGGAGGCGGGGTGCAAAGAGTCGGGTGGAGACATCACTACCAACCTGCGAGACAGGGAGTCACGGGAAACAGGTGTCGTAGGCATGGGATGCCAGCGAGGATAACGTCGGGACGAAGGGTGATGTAGGGGTGAACGCCAGGGCTTCAAGTTTTATACCATAGGTTACCCCAACGAAATAACGGTTGCCAGTGGGGTTCACACATGCACCCTGGAGAGGTAATCAAGAAAACCTTTATCTACTACTAAGATTCTTTGGTTCTCGGTATTAACCGATCCGTTAAAGACCATGCATACAACGCGTTGCCGCCTACAGGACGCAGTTGTCCCATGTCGCCAACAAAGATCACATTGACACCACCGAAAGGTATTTCAGATGAGCACCCGTCTTCTCCAGGTTTAGCGTCCTTGATTCGCGAGGAGATGCAATCTAATAACTCTGCAGACACCATTGATACCTCATCTATGATCAGGTATCGGATGTTAGCTGTTTCAGTTGAGCATCTTTCATATCCGACAGTTTTTCATCTGTAGGAAGGTAGGCTACGTCTAGTGCTGATGCGTGTATGGTGTAGCCATCGATGAGTACTGCCGCAGCACCGGTAGAAGCGCTCAAGAAAATCTGTTGGGCCGCATCACATCGATTGTGCTCTTCCCAGACCCGCCAACGCCAGTGAGCAGCATTAACATCTGCGCGGTCCTCTCTGCGACAAAATGATCCGCAACTATCCAAAATGCTCGTCGTTACTCAGCATTCTGGTCCAGGCCGAATTATGATTCGATCTCACTAATCAAGCTACATTTTTCGTCCAAGGACAACTCGTTCTGCCGAGTCCCAGAAATTGGTATGTCCCGCACAATTTGTTCAATGTCCAACCTGCATCATCCATCTCGTCCAAGCGAGCTCGCTTATGAGGCTCCAGGTTCTTCAGTATCGCCACCTTCTGATCTGCACACTGGCCTCTTTGCCATCTTCTCCAATCGCATGACGTGGGAGAGAAAGGCCAAATCTGATTCATCTTTGGGCGTAACTTCTGTTAAGCTGATACTGTGCTTCTGTACTCCTCTGCCTTTCCAATAAGCAGTATCCTTTAAAAACTGATGTGTTAGCTCTGATATACTGTACTCATCGTCAGGCAGGTGGCCAGATGCAGCAAGTTGGTCGTAATCAGCATCAACATCATGCAAGTCATCGAAGGCAGAGGACTCGTCACCGCCATTATTATCGAATGGGAAGAGATCTATGATTCCCAGATCGTCCGCCATTACCTCGCCTTGCAACATGCTAGACGGCACGTCGATTCGCTTTTAACAAGTCGTTATACGTGTTCCTGGCGTCCTTACATTCAGATTCAACATTCATATTGTCTACCAAGCGTCGATACTTCAATGGTATGTCAGCGCGAGCATACGCATCTATCCATGTCTCTCCTTCACGCCCCATATCGCTAAGCTGGCGCCAGGGTACGAACAATATTAACATCGTGCGGCAGAAAGCGGCCTCGTCTTCCGGGGACTTGTCTCTCCGAGGAAGACTGTGTCCGATGAAGACAGGCACTTTCCGACTCTTGCAAAGTTGAAGGGCATGCGTATGATACTGCGGGTGCAACTCATTGGAAAATCTTCCTTGTGTCGCGTGTCTCTCACGCCCCGGGACGACATTAGTATCAAAGTCGCTTGCGTCCCGCTCCTCCTCGTTATTGGTCCGCCCTCTTTTTTGGGGCACATGAACTGCTCGCTCGGTGAATCCCCACAACGTGAGTTGCTCAAAATCTCCGCTCGTGAAGACATCGCTGCAGAATGTTAAGCCGTCCCAAGACGTTTTCATAGTTAAATCCATGGATTGCAAATGTAAACTGGCATCCTCACCCGAATCATAACCATCCTCACCATCATGCGGTGTCTCCGCCTCAGCCGTCTCCATGCGAGATACTAGTTTCAGGAATTCATATAATCGAATCGTACGGAACGCGTGACTGTTATAGTGAACACACTGGCCGACAAAATAACTCATCACCTGTTGATGAGATATCTCGCGGCGACCCATCAATGCATTCATACATTTTGTAAGTAGATGTCGATTACGAAATTCCGGTGAGGAGAACGAATCGTCTTGGAACTTTTCATGATGACTATATGGCGCTGCCTGCAAAGCCTCGTTCTTAGTGATATAATCGGTGATATAGTACACCAAAGCTTTGGCGGCAGGACCGGATCCAAGGCTTCGCCTACCAAAGTCAAGGTAGCGGCGGTCGATCCACCCTTGCCGAGACAGAACAGCAAAACCACACCACCGTCCCCACCAAAGGTCATCACGGACAAGAACCGGCTCCTGGAATTCCACAGAGTCGGATTCTTAGGCGAGGTTGGTCTGCACATCATCCGAATAGCTGGCCACAGTTGAGATAATCCCCACAGGGTGGTTTTGCGCGGGTGTACGAAGTCAAGGACACCCGTGGTACTCGCCACGCTTGCAAAGTCGTCACCAAGACCTCCCCCAAGACAAAGAAGGCGAAGACCAAGGTTTGTCTGTCCTCGGGTGCCCAGGATTTTGCCCCATGCTGACGCCCCACTAGCTTTACGCTGAAATTAAGATCCATCGTTCGTTGTCGCATCCCAACATCGTTCGTTTTCATGAATGTTTCGAGGACGACGATAACGTCTATATGACACTCGAGCTCTGCCACAGTGGCTCTCTCATGGACATGCTTCGCCCCCGGCGACGCTTTACGGAGCCCGAGGCCCGTTTCTTTTTAGTTCAGATTATCGGTGCCTGCAATTACATGCACTCGCATCAAGTTATCCATCGTGACCTTAAACTCGGTAATTTATTCCTCGACGCCAACATGAACATCAAAGTTGGTGACTTTGGTCTTGCGGCGCTCATTGAGAACCCTGGCGAGAGGAAGAAGACCATATGTGGCACGCCCAACTACATTGCTCCAGAGGTGCTGTTTGACACAGCAAACGGACACAGCTTTGAAGTAGACACTTGGTCCATCGGAGTTATTCTCTATACCCTCCTGATCGGTCGTCCTCCTTTCCAAACCAAGGACGTCAAGGAAATTTATACGTGAGTCTGTGTTCACTGCCTCGCATGCAAGCGTTCTCAATCGATTTCCTAGGCGAATGCGCGACAACGTTTATGAATTCCCCGCAGAACGAAGAATCTCGGCTGATTCACGCGAGTGCATCACATCCATTCTAACTCCCGATCCAAGTCAACGACCCACGCTCTTAGAAATCATCGCATCGCCCTTCATAGACTACGGTATCATACCACCATTTATTCCCGTTTCTGCACACGACGCACCGCCCGATTTCCGTTATATCACCCGTCCCATGTCCATCGTCAACCTTGTCAAGCTCAAGAAGGCAACGCTACTCGATGATGATCAATTCACGAGCATCAACGTTCCCAGTGCTCCGTCCGCGAGTGCCCAAACCGAGAAGGCCAGCAATCCCATCACATCGAGTATCGCTCAACAAGAGAAAGAGTTCCAGAAGGCCGTGCAACCCGGCAGTCCGATTTCTGCACTTCTCAGCTCGGCGAGGCAGCCCCTGGTCATGACCACCATCACAACCACCAAGGAGTCGCCGCTTATCCGCAAACTTCAGGCTGCCAGGGAGACCAAATCCTCGCCTCTTCGCACCGTGCGCTCGGCACGGGCATTGGGCGACGTTGAGGAGGAAGACCAGGATGCGCCGCGCGGGACACGAGAAAGGAACTTTGATCTGCAGAGACAGAAGGAACTCGAGTCGCAAAAGGCACGGATCGTGGCTCAGATGGCACCTGTCACAGGACACGGTGCTAATCGGGCCGAGGAAGAACAGGAGAACGTTCCGCCCATGCGCAAGGACCTGAAGGGGAAAGAACGTGGGCACGACGGGTGCAAGGATGCAGCGCAGATGCCAGATGTGGAGATGGAGACCCAGCCGCGAATGAACGGGTTTGATGCCGCTCCCCGGACGCTGACTTTGGCGTTTGATGCCAAGGTGATGGGCAAAGTATTTCGAGATCCTCGAGAGGATGCATGTCTGCCGAATGAGCGAGTGTTTATCGTCTCGTGGGTGGACTATTGCAACAAGTATGGAATGGGATACGCTTTGACGGACGGGTCGGTGAGCGTGCATTTTAACGATAGCACGATGTTGATTCTTGCTGCAGACAAACAGTGAGTATTTTTGAGTTTCTTGAGCATGTGTTGCTGAATGCCAACCAATAACAGTCACTTTGATTATATCTCGTCCCGTCAACATGGGCAGGTCTATGTACGAAAGAATTTCTCCGTGTCGGATTTCCCAGAAAATCTGAAGAACAAGGTGTACCTGCTGAAGCATTTTGAGCGATACATCATGGATCGGCTTTATGGCGACTATGAATACACGTTCGAAGATGTCGACCGGACGCGGGGTATGGATTTCGTGCAAAAATACTTGCGGATGAAGCACGTCATCGTGTTCAAGATGAGTCACGACGTTCTCCGGGCAAGGTTACGCTCTTTTATGCTCGTTCTCTCCATCTCATCTCTCCACGCTAGTTCAACTTTTATGACCACTCGAAAGTGATCCTGTCCTCGCACGGCCTGCTGGTGACGCACATCGACAAGAGCTATAAGTTGACGCGGTACGCGTTGAGCGAGGTGATGGCTCTGGCGCTGCAACCTCCCTCGGCGGATGCAGAGCAGGCCAAGTTTTTGCAGCGGTTAGTAGATAAGCTTCAGTATTGCAAGGAGGTGTTGACGAGTATATGAAATGCGAGTACGGGGATGGGGTCGGGGTCGGGGTCGAGCGGAGAGGAAGGGTTGGTTGCGAAGCCGTCCAAGGCATCGTTGCGGTGAGTAGCTGTGGTGAAGGATTTGGTTGTGGGTCGGTTGGATAATTTTCTTTCTCTCGTTTCTTTTCATTTCTTTTTTTCTTTCACTCTGTTTTCCGTTTTCATCTGTGTGGATTATCTGCACCATGTTCGTCATGCATTCTTTCTCTGTTCTTTTCTGTTCTTTTATTCTTTGGTCGACGCTATCGATTGGAATGTCGTCAATGCTATAGCAGAGGTCGATTTCGCCAAGCTTTAGGAGGCTCTGAGGTGAATGGCGGCACTGCTGGCTCGGATTCTTGTCTGCAAACAACTGCCAATCCACAACATGTACTACTTGCAAGCGATGGGACGCGGAACTGCCTGTATACATATGGTTGCCGAAGCGCGATCACTTGGTGGTGATCAGTGCGACGACAAAGCGTGCAACGGACAGGAAGGTAAATGCGCTGCGAATTTGTATCAGAGCTGCTCATGAATGAGATACAGTGGTACCCTTTGCGGGTACGGCCACTAAACACTGACCTGACCTGACCCACAGTCTCCTACAACTCTCGATGCTCAGACGATTATTCATTCAGCCTGACTACAACCACAACACTATTGAAGACGATCCCGGCCAACGGTCGTCCGAGTTCAAGTTGATGGCCGCAATCAGGCTCTACAGCCCAGAGATAAGTACGGTATCTGCTTTTTGTGGTACGCTGTAGGTCCACCTACTCGCTCTTATTCGCGCAGGACATATACGGGCAGGTGATCAAGAAGGCGCCGCTGGATCCGAGCTTGGCAAGCTGTACTGCGACAAGATTTTGCTTGTGGGCGGGAAATTTGGGATGATATGGATTCGCTCAAGGTATGTCGAGCTTGTCGTGGGTGGACGCGAATTTCGTGTCAACGACGGGGTGCCGTGCGACGTACATAAGACTGTGTAGTGCGCGAGCCGAACCCGAAGATGTTCATCGAGGGATCGAGAGGAGGCTGTATAAAATAAAAGTCTGATGGTGCTTTGGAGGGGGTAAGTTGTATGTACTACGATCCAGCAACATGGGGGGGACTTTGACTTCGAGGGGATGCACGTGCCAGGCGAAGGCAAGCGCCAGGTGCACAGCTCGATGTGGTTCATTCTTCTTTCCACCGCTTAGCGCTGATCGCTGGCAGCTCAGTATACTTGCCAAGAGACGTTTTGATAGCAGGAGCGGTGAGCATATCGACAAGACATTGAACGAGAATTGAATTTGAAGGTTCGACGTTCCTCCAGTCACGATGACTATCAAAGGTGATGAAAAAGAGGCCTTTGGAAGCGGAACATACACAGCAATGGGCGACGACACGGGTGAACCCTCTCCCCGTATCGTCACGGTTGACCAAAGGGATGCAAACCTGATCAAAATCGATCATCCAGATGTGGTGTATTCGATCGCGATTCTCCCTAACGGGAAGGAGGTCGTGAGCGGTGGCGAGGAAGGGTATATTCGAAGATGGCGAGCGGAAGATGGCATGG
>JBBPPM010000076.1:0-28113 GCA_038092015.1 Leccinum huronense
ATAATCACTGGCAATTGCTGCAATTTTTGGCCTATTGACGTATGATTGCGTAATCATGCTGAATGCGCTCTCCTCCTGTTCTGTCCATGCTCCTATTATTTCAAAGTCAGACAGCTGGATTTCATAGCCAGCCAGACAAGAGATGTACACCCAATTTGGATGTGGTAGTTGGCCTTTGTAGTGCAACACGAAGTGTGGCAATTACCAAGTGGATTATGTCAATAACTACTGACAAGGCTGGTCAAGCGTGTCGTCACGGACAAGGTTTGGTGAGGTGGGGATGGGTGACAGAGAGAAAGAGGGGTGAGGCGTGCACCGTTACCCGTACCACATCGTCGTCACGTCGTTCGACATGGACGTGTCGTTGCATGGCATCTTCACGATGGGTCTGGCATGGGATGGCGAGGGAGAGGGAGAAGGAGAGGCGGGCATCGTGCCACGGTCTCGTCCCGTTGCCCCCGTCTCTTTCGTTGTCATGCACCGTCTGTTGTGTCTCGTCGTCGTCATACTTGTCATCCCTGTCCCCATCTCATTGTTGTTATTTCAAATCGTCGTTGTCCCCATCGTCAAGTCCGAGTCGTTTCCATCCCCATCGCATCCCCATCGCGTCCCCATCGCATCCTCATCCTCATTCTCATCCTCGTTGTTGTAGTCGAGTTTGAGTCTGAGAAGTTGAAGTTAGTGTGGTTAGGTGAGCAGGACCGTGAGAAAGTTATCCCACCCGACCCCTCCAGACTTGTCACGGTGCCCGCCTCTCCCTCTCCCTCTCCTTCACCCACCCCACGCCAGACCCGTCGTGAGGACACCAGCAACATCAATGACACGACATCCACGTTGAACAACGTGACGACCCAGGAGTTGCCCACATTCGCTTCCTACAGGTATGGCTGTAAATTATAAAATTTGACCAGTCCCTACTAGACGTGCAAGGACTCGGACGGGGATGAATGATGTGGCGATATGGGAAGAAGATTTGCTACTAGTACATTGGCATATGGTGAGCATACTGTTGTATTTACAGGTACAATGATATACTAGTACGATCAGTTCTCTGAGTTCCCCTCACACAATGCACTCAGGACCTCTGTTAGAACATTGGTTTGCTTCACCAGTGCAGCTTTTACGTCCTCTTGCAACAACTTTGTCACGCCTTCCAAGCTATCCATCCGAGAAGCGATTGTGCTCATACTGTTCTTCGTGTTACCTCCACCATGATGCAATACGTCCAGAATCTCAGTCAGAATTTCAGTCTGCTTTGTTAGCACAGTCATTACATCTTCCTGCAACACTTTCATTGCTCCCTCCAGGCCATCCATGCGAGATATGATTGGGCTGACTGCGAAATTGAACAGTGCTTGAAGGCGATACCGCTTAGGAGCACGAGGTGATCGGATTAATAGCAAAGAGCCTCCCCGACAGAGTCTATCAAATATTTGTTATAAAGCAAGAGTTGATGAAGTATAGAAAATGCACACCTGAGGTAGAGAATCAACTGAGTAGTCATCGCCTTCTCGGCGCCTTTTCAGGAATGGACGAACACGGAAGTTGGCGGGAGGGGACTTCAAATTCGCAAAGTGAGAGAGTCTTAGAACATGTCAGAAATCTGAGACAATAAACTTGCCTTTGTGGTATGATAGGCGATACCCAAACCTTGCGGAGCCTCTGCAGAGATCAAGCTTCGTGGCTTGAAGACATCCACTGGTGATCGGAGGTGATTGTGCTTGGTTGATTCATGGGAGTGCCGGACTCTCCGAGTCAATGGAGTGTTGGTTATCAACTCTTCGCAACCATGGCAAGGTGTCTTCGATCTATCAGTGTGGTGGGTATATGGAGGTAGATGATATGTACCTGAGGCTGTCCGAGTCTGAGATCGCCAGATGCGACAGTCTTGTCTCCAATGGTGACCTTGGACTCGGAGGACAAACTCTGGGATGGCAGTTCAAGTTGAGTATTCCAGTAATCGAGAACGCTAATTATACTCACCAGCATTTCTTCATTGATTGTCGACAATAGGACAGTCGGCAACGGAGATACTGGCACCTTCCGGCGTATGTAGCAACTGTTCTTATCAACTGGGAGTCCCTGGCCATAACCCATTGGGATCAGTTGACCATATTCATCATAGGATGGTTCATCAGCTTCATAGGAGGCAGACGATGGACCAGAGTCACTGATTTCTGGACAGAGTTCTCTCAACGGGGGCATGTCAAGACTTAGTAGGACAAGAAGCAGCAGGTGTGAGGGTAGAAGTTGCAGTATATTTCAGTCAGCTCGTGTTCTAACTACTAGGTTCTTACTCAGATCTCAGATTAACCGAGTCTCATCACTTGATCATATGGATCTGGAGCACCAGCGATTGCTACTAAGTATGAATAATCAGAATAATTTAGCGTGGCGGTGCTAAAACACCTTATACTGGGTCGCACCGTCTTTGGGGGATCCCGTGGTACCTACCAAAAAGGGAAAGGACGCGGTGTGTTGCCCACCCCCGAAGGAACGGGTACTAGGGCAGGTATAGATAGATATGTCCTAAAATATGTGGTGACTGATATTTCCCAAGCATGATGGATGTTGAACAAGACATATTCTCCAGGTTTGCGAGTTGAGATAAAGGCGAGTATACAATGAACATCATCTTCAAGTTCAAGACGACTGCTCTAAGGGAACTCACTGGCAGAGGAGGGACCAATATAGATATGTCCTAAAATATGTGGTGTGAGCGAGTTGAGATAAGGGTGAGTATACAATGAATGTCACATCTTCAAGACGACTGCTCTAAGGGGACTCACTGGCAGAGGAGAGACTGATTTCAGCCGAAATTCAGTGCTGATCAGCGGCAACTTTCCGGTAGGAGGTTAGGTACCACGGGATTCCCTGAAGGTGCGACCCAGTATAAGGTGTTTTAGCACCGCCACGCTAAATTATTCTGATTATTCATACTTACGTTATGACTCCACTTCAGTAGATCAGTCATTTCGAACTGGGTTAGCCTAGCCTTTTGACCTGTCTTTGACAGAAAAGGAATGATGTGATTTGACAGTGCTCCATTTGGCTTTCATTCGTGGACTATGGTTGGAAGAGAGAGCTATGGAAGAGTTGTCAAGTGATCATGTTACAACACCATTGATCGAAATATCATGTTCACCTAGTAGTACGTCATGTGGGGTAAATACGACTCCCGGCCCTATACGAGCTGTAAAAAGTCCGAGTCTAATGTCCAACTTTCTTTTCTCCTGAGAGGAGATCTCGATTCTAATCTTAAGTTCATACCAGATACACAGTACACTAGCAGTATTGGTATTCTTCCATGGCTGACTTGGAATTGAGCTATGAACTGCTCACTACAACAATCTTCTTTGCATTCAAGTTCAGATGAGCAGATGTACTATTCAAGTTATCTGCTCTTTGACAACTGGTGGGACACTGGCATGTTGAATGCATGATAGCCAGTGACTCGGAACGACTGCTACGACTCCATGCCAGTCACGGTTCTCCACTTAGAGCTAGCTACAATCGGGTTAGCTTTATTTGGTCGATTGAAGAATACGCTGTGCTTGTAACTTACTTCCATTCCACACCCCTGATCCACTGTGACGGACATGAGGCATGCTGCACCGGGCCGCTGCCACTCTACTAAAATGATGCTGTGTTGAGACCGCAAACCACCGATACACCATGCCAACTTAAATTGCTTGCAGCAAAGGGAGCAGCGAGCAGAGTCCTTGCATCCATATTCAATGAGCTCGTTCATCTTCCCCATGTCCTCCAACGATAGTATCTTGCTTCTGCCCGTCAAGTAGGGGGCATAGCTGGTTACCATTTTGTTCATTTGCATTCAGATCCCTGCACAGTGCATCGTTTTCATATAAGTTTTGTGGCGCCACATTTCCATTACATACAATAGTTTTTTTTTTTTTTTCTCAAGCTGAGGTAAATAGCAAAGACAGCAACAATAACGAACTTTATACTCCTCCATTTGATCCGTGCTTGCCTTCCTCGGTTAGCTGGTCCAACATTCCGGACCCGAGCTTGAGCCCCTCCACGGCGTGACATTCGCATGGACTTGGAAGTGTTCCGATCTCAGCAGCAATCTGATTGCATACCTGTCTGTCTTGATTAGCATAGCATTGGTGATTCGAGCAGTAACTTGTTTAGTTACTTGTTTGAATACTCGACGTTGAGCAGAGTCGCAGTGCACTTGTGCAAGCGGCAAGCCCAAGTATCAGCTCACGGCATCATGCATCAGATGCAGGATCACGCGATCACGGATCATGATCAGGTGCAATACAATGTGCTCTCAGCCAGGGTTGACAGAGAATCTACTTATCTACCAATTGGAGACCGTCATCATACGTCATACTTGCTGATCGGTCGGTGCTTTTGAGTCAAAGTACTATGTACTATGCGGTTTCCGAATCAGACCATTCAGTGGCTCGCAAGTGAGGGAGACTTGGACTATTTAATCTAGATCTAGGGATAGTGATTAAAGGTCCGGTCCTAAGACCGATGAAAAACCGGCTTTTAACCGAACTGAACCGATGAGGACCGGTCCTGATTGGTCCGGTCTTTCCTAAGGTTCAATTGGTTCGGTTATGGTCTTTTGATTGTTGGAAAAATCAAAAGACCGAAAAAAACCGGTCATAACCGGTCTTTTGGGGTAGCCCCTATTTACCACTATTTGGTAGTATATACGAGGATTATTCCTGATTTTTGCATATTTGTACGATTTTATTTGAATTAGTTATGATATTTATGACAATATATGGATTTAAAGGTCGATATTGGTCATAGCGCACCCGCGTATGGGCCGACTTACGTTATTATTGGCTCTAAAATTAGATAGGGGCCTTCCCCACATTCGGTACAGCCACCGCTAAGCCCGCCGATCACGTGCGGAGTGCGTTCTGATTGATCTTTCTAGCTATCTAAACAGCCATATTGCATCTAATCTTAAAATGATCATATCTCCGTCGCGTGTGAACCGTTTTACATAAACAAAATAGTGGTAGAAAGCTGAAGGTGAGTTCTATTTTTGGGGCACACAAAGACCGGTTAATAACCGTAACCGGACCGGCAAAAGACCGATAAAGACCGAAAAATCGGTTTTTATCGGTTTTGGTTCGGTTTTTTTGATTTCAGCAAATTCCCAAGACCGGTTACGGTTCGGTCTTGCCCAAAAAAGGTAAAAGACCGAACCGAACCGGACTTTTACTATCTAGGGATTCAATTTATCACGTGGTGCTTACCTGCATATACATAGCAGTTTCGACCCCCACACTTCGCCTTTTTCTACGATTCTTTTTGTTCATTCCCAAATTGCCATCAAATAACACCCGACACATCTTCAGGTTCATCTCAAAGGATCCTGAAGCCGTGCGGACAGATCATTTCCCTCGGACCAGACCTTTCAATCGTTCGAGTTAAAAAGTACTACATGGGTGCGCTGGCTGAGGCAAGGTCACCATTTACGAACTCATACTATGTCCGCTACCCCAGATGCTGACACTCATTCCGGCGCACTGAGGAGGCACGTCATTGCAGTCGAACAAGAGAATGTGAAACTCTTGCACAAATTCGTTAAGAAGCCGTCTGTTTTCACCGCCGCTTCCGTTTATCTCATATCTGATGGCTCGGATTTACAGTATCCATTCATATGTGCTTGAGGGGCGAGTGGTTCATCGACTTGTCAATCTTGTCGAGCCTATTGGCGACCTAATCGATGAGTACGATCGGTGTATCTTGGAGGTCGACAATGAAGATAAGATGGAGCATGTTGAGGCAAATGAGAAGTAAGTGTATCTCTGGTTCGCGTTGAGCTACTTAAAAACAATATGTACGACAGACAGCAACGTAACTTTCATTCCTACAAGCAACTTGTTCGATGGTGTCCGTCGGTCGCAAAGCTCATGCAAGCGGGATGAGCTGATGAGAATGAAATGGCTTACGTCTTCCAGGAGGCAAGTGTTCACCGACTCGGACTTCAGTCCGAATCTATCATCTTACGTTTATTCGTGATAGTTGAAGAGAGGCACCCATGGTGACGACGCGAGTGTATTGAAACGATTGGTTGCCATCTGGTTGAACCAGCAAACACCCCACCCCACCCCTCTCATCGCTGCTGAGGATAAGGAAATGAGAGGTTTCTACCATGAGCTTACAGGTGGGCTAATTTGTCCGGTTGACTACAACTGGTTGGACTCGTCGTACATTGATTTCTCTGCTCTTATTTGCCCTGTATCTAAGACATTTTTCAGCATCCGCAATGCTATCCGCACAAACCATCCAAACTTTCCAGTGACCACATACTCGTGGCCCTCGTTTCTGTATGCGTAAGGGCAGTACAATGCGCAGTACCCAGCCAGTGGTCTATTTAAGGGTGAATTGCTCGTGAGGGTATGTGAACCGCGCCATGGCATTGAATCGTGGTTATTTATCTATGCTACACTTATAGGCATTCCATTGTGTCTTCACATCTCCCAGTTCTGCTCATCGTGAAGTAGAAGATGAAAATGACTCTAGACAACTATTTGCCAGCAACAGGTCCAGCAGGCCTCGCCATCTCCTCCAACGCACTCGCTGTGATGTCGCAGGTTTACTGAAGATGCGGTCAGTTCAGCCACGTGCGATCGCATACATTGCTGTCCAGGTAAGCGTTGTCAAGATAGCATGTAAGGCATTGATAGAAGGGTTTTAGCTTCATTTTGCACTGTCCAGCAGCACTTCGTGGGACATCGTGGATGAAGTCTTTGACTACGGACTATTTTATGACAACATAGTCGACTGGTTCGAGCAGCCGAGGTCGCAAGCCAAAGCTCAAGCAATTGAAGAGTTGCTCCAATGGTGGAATCGGTGAGCCTTGAATTGCTAGATATTCGTGTTCTCATTCCTTTCTAGCAAGATCTTCGGCGCTCGTCACACCTCTGTACGCCCTGAGAACTTCACTGAAAACTTATCCGTCGCCGCATCAATGGAGTAGTGACTACATCATAAGCTCCTCTCATCAATGTACTTAAAGCTGTAACTGTGGCCCATGCTCATGCATGGTGTACTTGGAGGGTCGAAGAACTGTTGTATCTGTAGGAATAGAAAGTAATATCTGTAATCCTACCTGTAGCAATGGAACCCTCTCGATTAGTACAGTGCTGGATTCGACTAGCAAGATTCTGCCAGAATATAGTGCTAGATCCGTATCTTTTCGAATTATCCATACTGCCAAATTTATTACAACATTTGGAGTCACTACACGTGCAGAACACAAATGTGGACAGTTTAGATTTCACACCATTGAACAACACAATTGCAATATTTATTCAGTGAGACTCAGAATTTGCTATGGAATAGATCCTTGGTATAGATTGGGAAGTATAGACATCTACTACTTCGATTGGGAACTCCATGTAATATTACTGCTTCAGCGGCCCATTGAATAAAGCTCTCCAAAATTACCAATATCATGTAATATTGCCACCAATGCCAAATATCTGTTCAATATTTGACGTTCAAACACATAGAAGATAAACTTGGAGTAAGAGTCTACATATGCAAAGAGTGCTCCTCAGTCACGATCGCTCCTCAATTATGTGTGGTATGTCCACGTGATGCAAATTTGGTTGATCATTCTCAATACGGTCGATGTATTTGGGTGATTCCTAACGGAGGATAGCGTCATATTTAAAAACTAATTTTGTAATACTAGTCTACATGTATGAAAATTGCTGATCAATGGAAGATAGCATTACATTCAAATACAAGCCTCCAATGGGACATGAAACATAATTCTGTAACAGTAGTCTACATGCACAAAAACTGCTGATCACATGTGATTGATACACAATGATACACGTTACAGCCACATAGTACAAATCAGGTTGATTATCTGACAAGGGCTGTCATATTTGTGCAATCCCCAATAGAGGATAGCATCACATTCCGATATAAGCCATTAAATAGAGCATTGCAGTTTTTTGTGAGATTATGTTCATTTTGGACCTTATAAGGTGATTATAAACCCTGACCCAAAAAAACTGATTTCAGTGATGCTGATGATCGAAGGCTTATTTAAACTCCTTGATGAAGTCTTTTAATAATCTGAAAGTGGGGGTTGCAGAGCTGAAAATTTTGGCACGAAATGTGGATGCCCAAGTAAGGGCGGACTCTTTATTCATGTAGGAGAGGATATAGGTGATTTGTTTTGCATCAGTGTCATAGGTGGTTGCGTTGGTTAGAAGGTAAAGTTGGGCTCATTGATGAAGGTGGATGCCTTCGATGAAGAGCCATCGAAGGGGGTGGGTGCCCCTAGACGAAGTTCTACAGGTTTCATTCCCATGGTGGGTAAGGTTGTTGGAGGTGTGGGGGATCGGCTGGATGGGGGGGTCGGAGATCTGTTGGGTGGAGGAGTGGGTGTTCTATTGTGAAGGGGTTCAGGAGAAGGGGATCTGTCGAGTGGGTACAAGTAGTTGATGTCAATGGCCTCAGTTTCGTTGCAGGGAGAAGGGGATCGAGGTGGTTGTTGAGTATCGGTTTGGTAATCTCCTGGGAGAGAGCTGGTAGTGGCAAGGGGGATAGGTTCTTCCTCTTTGGCGTCTGAGGGGGCTCTAAAGCATCCGAAGCAGGGTGGTTGTGGGGGAGTTTGGGGAGGAGGGCGGATCCTCCTTGGGCAAAGGGTGTTGAAAGACGAAATGATGGAAGGCTCTACTTTCAATGGTAGGCGTGAAGAAGCAACTTTGACCTTTTATTACACTTGACCCTGATAGGATCAAGGGTATCCTGGAGAGAAAGTTTGCGAGATTAGATGAGGACAGGAAAGGGGAACGAAGGAGACAGAGGAAGTCTTGAGGGTCAGGGGATCAAGACGACGAAGCTCTCTAAGGGTCAAGGGATCAGAGACTCTTGTAGCTAGAGTGAAGAGACAACTTCAGGTAGTCCTATCAATGAGACTACTGGTGGTCGAAGCGTCCACTCAAGTGCAGAACGAAGTCATGTTAGGAGGTCTTTAAGGCAAAGGTATATTCCACGATGTATATTGAATACTCCAGGAGGTCAAAGTTAAGAGAAAAGGAATATCTCGATGATACAATGTTTAAATAGGTCAAAAAAATAAACAAAAGAATGACCTACGATTGATCAAAAAATATGGTGTCATGGAACCCTATAGAAGAGTATGGAATGTGTAGGTAATCCATAGTGTGTAAACCTAAGAAGCTATGGATGACTAATCATACAAGAGAAAGGATGAGTCAATGGCGTCATATCTAGGCAATAAGATGAACAGAGAAGAAAAAAAAATGGGGGGTCCTCTATAAATCGTAACACTGGCAATCTGTCCTATTGACTATGCCTGCTCGCGACCTGACAGATTGAAGGGTTTTGGAGCAGTCGACGAAGTTGTGAGGGAGCTGCAAGATGGATTGAGGGACACGTTTGACGAGGTCGTAGCATGCAGAATATGGGTTGCGGGTAGATTCGCGGAAAAGTGGTCTTTTTTAGAGGGTGAGGGAGGGGAAAGAGGCCTGTGCTCAGTAATGGCCGACGAAGCGACGATTCCGACGAGCGACAAGGCGAAATGGCACGACGAGCACCTCGTTGCCATCAAACAATTCCTTCAGACCCTCTCCATCCCTACCAACCTCAGTGACACACAACGTGCTCACTTCGTCAAATGGGCTGCAAACTTCTTTGTCGCTACTAGTGGGATTAAAATGATTACTCCATTTGTCTAAAAGGATACATACAGCTGATTGGTTGTCAAGAAATGGTTCCCAAATAGTATATGCCATATTTGGTGTTTGTTTACAATTGTCTACAATGATGTGCATGTCTGTGGCTCTGTAGACAATCAATTCCATATGTTGACAAGGGTACATGTGTCTGTAAAATTCATTAGACAACAACTTCAAAATGATGTTCTACAATTTAGCTGAGATGTATAGATTTATACAACAATGTAGATTTGATATTGTATTCTGTGAATGTCTCTATTTGTAGATAAGGTAGCTCAGAACATTTGTGACATTGAGTGGGCATACAACTTGGGTTGTGTTCATGATTCAAAGTGAGCATGGAAAGAGAACAAGACCAAATCTGTCTAAGTACTCAATATTGCCAAAACTCACCAGTGCGTCGATACTAGACTCAGAAGAGAGATCAAAAGCATGAAGGTCATGAGGATCTAGCTCAAAAATTCCTATGATCTATCAAGATACAAGGGGGTTTCGGCAGTATGATGCCTCATCAATTCTGAAGCTATGGGTATGACTAAGTATCATGACTAACCTATTACTAAGTATTCCCATGTCATTACTAATGTATGACTAAATATATACCAATCGAGTATAATTAATCCCATCAGTATGTAATTAAATTGATTTTAAATGGAGAATAGCTATGTTTGATAGTGACCAAGTTGTTTATGCACTTGTTCCAAGTGCTGAGCATCATGGTAAAGTAAGCAGACCAACTTTCAGGTGTCAATTTGGCCTGGAATACTGGTAGTAATCAAATACTTTTAGCTTTGCAATCTTTCATCCTTGGCAATGTAATCAATCAACTGGATCAAGTGGTTAGGCACCAAATCCATGCTCTATACAAGGAGACTGAATGGAACTATGGAACATCATGAGGTGTATGGGGATATCAAGTGAAGCAGAAGCAGAACTCTTGTTCTTTCACAAACATCCTGTCCTGTATCAAATGCATGAGCGATAGATTCCATGGATGTCGAGGTACATGCACACCTTCTCAACACATTGTAATGCTGATTTCATCTTTGCAGAATTTCTCTCCAGCTCAACTGTTTTACCCCAATTCAGAATTGTTTTAGTCAAGATCATGGGCACCGCTTATGTGGCAAGTGATCTTTCAAATTTTCCAAGTCTCTTGAAGAATGCTTGGTGTCACACCGTAGAGAGTAATTTTGGCCAATCGAGCAAGTGAGGAGTGATATTATTGCTCCACTGAAAATTCAATGCCACTGCCACTTGAAATTATGATCACCAGGACTAGACTTGTCAGTTGCTACACAATAATCACGCTTGTCCAAACAAATTCTCTCAGCGAGATTTGATCTCAGTCCTTTGATCGTCACCCTTGCCCACGTCACCCTAGCCACCTCTTCAAATACGAAGAATAACAACAACAACATGCCATGGCAATGACTTGCCACAATATACAACAACAATGAAGACTGGAACAAGGGGAAATGGGATGGGATGGAATGAACGGAAACGGGAGGGGACGACAAAGACGACTGGCAGGTACTGAGTCGTATGCACTGAACATCCATAAAACAGGAAATAACATATACTCTGGACAGAGCAACTTCAAGCTCACAGACTTGAGTTTCAATGTGATGACACCATGACATGGCCTGAGCATGCGTGCCCTCCCTCTCTTTGCCTCTTCAACCTCAATAATCCTACTCAATCTTTTTCCTTGCACTGTGCCAACATGCTCTATCTCAATGTGTCGCAAATTGGGAACTTGAAAAGTAGATCACATTTATCAAAGAGACTTTATAAATTTGGCTAGTATGTGTTTGTCCTCACCCTCCTCACCCTTCTCGCTCACTCGCTAAATAACCCAGCACGATGACACCGACAACGCACCTTAACGACTCACAGGACGGCAGTAATGAAGACGGCGTGACCTGTCGTGTCTTCGACAATCTGCCGCAAACCCAAGGCGCAACGATCCAATGATGATGGTAAGTCCTCGTCCTCACCCTCCTCCCTCCCTGTGCAACAACCCAGCATGTCGACGGTGACTCAGAGGATCATTCACGTCCCCCCCTCACCCTCCTTCCTCCTTCAACGCCTAGCGCAACGACCTAACGACAATGACACATCTCTATGTTGAAACAATCATATTCATTTAATTATATGATTGTTTAGTCATCGGTCTAGAACTTACTTCTAGACTATTTCGGGTCCATTCAATAAAAATACTTTACACTCTGTTCTTCCTTACTTTCATCACTACTCTCAAATCAATTCTTTCTGTTACTTCTCATTCAAGTTACTCAATCTTCCTAGTAAGTTTCCTACTAGAGATACATTCCCTTTCATTCCTCTTGGAGTACTCTTAAGGAGTACACATCCCCTCAGCTGCACACAAAGAACTGTAGAAGTGCTTTAGGTTATTCACCCTGCCTTGACCCAGAGTAGTTTGTCGGTCTACAAACACAGAGACCAACTTACCTGTGTCGATGCCTGCTCACGTCACGCGCTCCGAGTTGCTTGAAATGAGCCAGCGACTTTCCTTTCTGGAACAGTGTTTCTACAGTACTGAAACAAGTACTGACAAGACGGTTTCTTGACCTCGAGAGACATATGTTCCACCTGGTAGGTGCAGAGTCCTTGGACACCCTGCTTCAATCTTTCCATCTAGGAACTCATCTGTCTGCCCTCATCCATCTCCCACTTCGTCCTTTTGTGGACGATCGAATCGATCTCCAGTCGTCCCTTGGCACTGTCGTCTATCTAGATGACCTAATCTGCTTCTTCGAGGAGTCATCGATAATGACCTCTTCCTCTGTTGTCCTACAGTAGAAACCCCTTGGGATGGAGCAGCTACCAAAGCACCCGTCATTCCTCCCGTCGTACCTAGCAATGACGACCCTATAGTCGAAATATCGACTAGCCAAGAGAACATCGACCTCAATCTGATCCTAGAGACACTCAGATCTTTAGGCTTAGCAGACTCCTCAGATGAGATACAACTCCTCGTCTCCTCTTCCTCCACATCACCCATTCCTGTTCCATCTCCACCAACACCTCCTTCAACTCCCTCCAATGACACCAGTACTCGAACTGGCTTACGATCATCGGAGCGAGATACTAGCTCTCAACCCTTTCCACCGCGTCCTCCACCTGCAACATTGCACGGACGTGGTCACCTTCGAAGTGGAGGATCGTCTAGACATAGACAATCCCATCATTCTAAGCACCTGTGAGTGCTACGTTATGGACTGGACAGACCCCTCTCTGTGGCCCACCCATTGCGAGCCCACCTGGTGCACTCACATTCCTTTCTGTAATGACGCTACATACACAACCGACTACCAGTGCCTTGCTTCCCCGGTCTCCTTCTCGGAACCGGAGCTCCCATCTCTTTCCTGGCCGGCTCCAGAGGATGTAATCAATATTGCTGAGACTTTAGAATACCAGAGGGAACACTACTACTCCCTCCTCACTTTGATTCAATTATTTCATAAAAACTTCTCTTATCCACTGGCAAGGATATGAGCTGATCCATAACCACCATTTCCCCATCGACTGTAACCAATCGGTGGAATTTAGAAGGATGATCACTTTTCTGAACTTCTTACCACAGGAGTTTGAGGCATAATCATAATGTGGATGGAACACTTGGGATGAAATTCCAACCATACAGGAATGGAATGAAGAATTCGATCATCGTTGCCGTACTCGCTTCATGGAGGATCCCAAGAACACTTCATTTTTAGTTCAATCCTCCTTTATCTTGGATCCCTCCACTAGAGACTGGATGTATGATTGCTTACACCAGATTGAAACTTGCAGGAAATTACGTCTGGACAAAGAAGGTTTTTGTACGGACATATACAATGACATTTCTTACGTTTCCAATACCCTTCATGATGTCTTACCTTTCGATAGACACACTCCAGGACCTCAGGTACTCCCTCACTAGGGACATAGAAAAATGGTTGCTGGGGTACAAGCATGTCCTAGAGAACATACCCTGCCCCTGAGATGGCCACTACCGGTCCATCTTGGCATTTACGCATCCGAAAGGTGCAAAGATTAGGGCAGCACCATACTAATCCCGAGAGTATTATCTTGTACAGTAGTTTCTTCTCCTATTTCCTCCATGTGAAACAATTTCCCTATTACAATCTCTCTTACTTTTGGTTTTCAGCTCCTATCTTAGATAATGGGAACCAAGATAGTTCTTTTCCATGAATTGTGAATCCTCATTATTTTCCGAAGCTAAATTTTACATGCATCGAGAAAAATGTCCCTTGGACCCTCCTACAGAAAGAACACAGAGACGAAGAGAATGGATGGAGAAACGGATAAAGAGGATGATAGACTGTACGTACAGACACTTCGAAATGAGAGCTTGTGAAGAGGAAATGCTATCTAGCGATGAAGGAACAATAGACAATGTCTATTCGGATGATGGATCTGCACAAGGATCTGGAGATCTGGACAGCGGAGATCAAAACACGGAAAGAGGTTCAACACCTCTTAGCAGTTTAGGAACAAACAGGCCTAAAAATGTGTCTATTCCACTAGATGACAAAGAAATTATGCTTTTAGATTTTTCCTCTTCCCTCTTCATAGCTTATGCATAGATGCTGATCTCTTTGATCCTTTCTTACAGATCCTATCTTTTCTTTAATCATCATCAATGGCTACCGCTCTCCCTTCTGACTTCCAAGTTTCGAAAGAAACCATCGCCCGTGCTCCTGTTCTTCTCGGTTCCTTTAACTATCAACAATGGGTTATCTCTCTCTGAGGTCCCCTCCAAATGCTTGGTGGTTGGACAATTGTCAACGGTACTACCTTAGAGGCTACACAAGCCACTCCTGACAATAAGGTGAAATGAGGCTTCCTTTCCACCGTAGTTTCTTTGGAACTACAGACTCAAGTCGTCTGGGATTATATCCTGGATGGAGGAGTAAACTTTCCCTCCATTCCATTTCCCGAGCCTTTTATCTTAAGCTTAAGACCCTCTTCGGGAAAAAAGGTATTCCTGGACAATTCATGATCTTTTCCGATCTGCTTGGCATGCGGATCGAGCTCAACAAGTTCTCTGAAGGACTTTCTACCATCACATCACAGTTCCCACAGCTTGACGCTACTGGACTAATTGTCCCGCCTGCCTTAAAGGCAATGATTCTTCTCTCCCGCCTTCCTTCTTCCTTTGATGGTATGATCTCCCATGCCATCCAAGACGTAAAGGAAGCAGACTTCACTATTGACACTCTTTTTCCTCGTATCTTGAAGGAGGTCAATACACAAAAGTCTGGTCTTCAGTTTACAAAGACTTTGGCTCACCGAATCTCTTCCTCTCCCACATCCTCTCAGCAGCATGCACAGGCTAACCGCACATCAGCCTTGAAATGCGGATCTGGCCCCCAACGTCCCTGCAATAACAACTCCTATAACAACAGAGGTTCCACCTTTCCTAATCGTTTCAACAATGATCAGAGCTCTGGAAGTGGTGGAAACCATGGAGGAAAACGAGGAGGACGAGGTTCTTTTTCTGCCACTCGTGGCAAGCACAACTCTGACAATTTTAGCAGAGAGCTAAAGGAAAAGGAAAAGGAAAAGGAAAAGGAAAAGGAAAAGGAAAAGGAAAAGGAAAAGGAAAAGGACATGCGAACAATGTGGTTGGATTCGCCAATCTAGCCACAGTTGATGAAGAATCAATGGTGATCGACCTTCAGGAACAACAACCTGAAGAACAACAGAGGACCTTTCCGTCGTTCCCTATGACAAGTACCAGGATGAGTACATGGTTACTCAAGCCGATGAAGAAGACGGGTACTCGACGTATGCAAATGCCGGATGGGATACACCCTCCAAGAAAGTACAATGAGTACAGTCTTTAGTTATGGAGAAAGAGTTAGCTAATGCATCCATTCAGGACGCTAGCAATGCTAACCACAGTTCGTCTACCCTTACCGCCTCTACCTCGAAACAAAACGTTTACGAGAGACAAAAGCAGGACTATCGATCTTATGAGATCCCTGCAAGGCGAGAAAGTGCCCGGGTTAGTGAAAGCTTTCACAGAGATAATCGGAGATATGCAGATGGTACCTGGAAATACAGTTTTGATTCCAGAGATTTTGTTTCCCATTTGAACGATTTTGTACCTGATATAGACGACTGGGAGGACAATTATAATTGTTCCTCCTATGACAATGATGACTACAGTTCTTACTGTTACATGATAGGATCACTTAAGAAAGTTTCGAGATCGAAATCTTCGGATTTCTTACTAAACCATTGGCTAATCGATTCCGGATGTTCTGATCATATTACCCCATTTTCATCAGATTTCATGATTTTGAGAGATAATACTAAATATGCTCATATCGCTGATGGGTCTATCATCAAAATGACAGGACCAGGAATGATTCTCCTTAAAGCATCTTTCGGGAAGAAGCCCATTACCTTAACTGGTGTATGGTTATCACCTGAAGCATCTTGCTGACTTCTATCTACCAATCAACTAGCCCTACAAGGCTTCAAAACTGTGATAGGAAAATCGACTGATGTCTTTGACAAACAGGGTCACCATCTGATCCAGGCCACTACCTCATCTCCTGGTGATATCCTTCATTGGTTTTGGTCGACACTGATCACTCCAAGTGAAGTTCACACCCTGTTGGACATTTCCTCATCAGAACTCTGGCATCATCATCTTGGACATCTTGCGTCTTCTACCACTGGACTTCCTAAACTTTCCCTGAAATCACAAATTTCTTCCCCTCCTTGTCATGGTTGCCAACTCAGCAAATCCCACGAACGACCTCTTGGTCCTTTTGACAAATGTTCTACTTGTGTTCTTGGTCTGGTACACACCGACCTTATTGAACTTCCTATGGAATCTCGTACTTGTGCTTGCTGGATTCATCACTTTTATAGATGATTGTTCTGCTTTCGCTTTTCTTTTTTTTCTTCATCGCAAGAGTGACACTGCATTTCTTACTTCCGAGTATTCAGTTGTAAAGCCTATGTTTTTATTCCTAAAGACATACGACAGAACAAGCTTTCACCCAAAGCTGAAGAAATGATTTTCATAGGATATGAACAAGGATCCAAAGCATATCGCTTTTATTGTCCTACATGTCGATGAGTCTTGGTCTCCTCGACAGCTACGTTCGATAAAGGAAATTTCCCTTATTGTTCAAAGAAAGTAAACCCGATAGACGAACTTTCCTCTATTCCACATTCCTCTTCAAATATCGAAGAAGAACACCTAGTGTTACGCGAAGCGATAACGACTACCTTAATATTTAGACGAGGTACTCACGAAGAGACCAATCAAGTCTAATAGAAGGGATAGGAGAAAGTCTCACTTGCGAACGGTCAAGAGAAAAGTTAGATTACGCTGTATTGCGCAGAACTAGCTAAAGGACACCATCGTGCTACTGGGTATTTATAGAGCTCGTGAAAAGCACAGACCAAGCAGTGTAGGTAGCAGTGAGAGAGAGGAGAAGAAGTTAAGATAGAAAGAGGGACAGAGGTGAGCAGCGTATCCACGCCTTCTGCATTGGCGACACTCATAAGCAATGCATTGATCGTAAGAGTGATTGTCGTAGGAGCAAACCGGACAAGGGGGACCTGGGGTCGACATGGTGAGGATCATTGCCACGAAGGTCCCGCATATAGGTAGGGATGTTATGAGGTGGCGGGACAGGAGTGGGTTCATTGGATCTGTGGAGGGCTGGAGAGTATGGATTGTCTAACTGAATATGGACTGGGAGCGGAGGTGAAAGGTTGTCATTTCATTGATGACTAAGCGAGGGCGAGGGGGAGTTGAATCGTCGTTTCTAGAACTAGTGGAGGCGGGGGTGGAAGAGCTGCTCGAAGAAGAGGCCAGAACATTCGAGATGGGAGCGAGACCAGAGGAAGCGACGGCATGATGTCCAGAGATGGATCTCGCGAGGGCGTCGGCGTCATGCTCATTAAGAAAGGGATTAGTGTAACTGGTGAGCCTTTCTCGATAACATTCCTATTCTAGTTCCAGTGATCCTTCCCAAAGGGGACGAATGATAGGCCAAAGATGATGAGTAGGAAGAGTGGTGATAGCATTGGAAAAGTGGAAGGAGGCGATAAGGGAGATGAGATGTGTCCTCATATCAGTGAGGCCGTCAGTTATGGCAGAGTGGATTTGGGAAGAAAAGGAAGTGTAGTTATGAAGGGAGTGATATGCGAAAATACGAGCATAAACCTGATAAAGAGCAACATAGTCATACATATTTTGAGTAGGAACACCAGAGAGGAAAACATTTCGTTCCACATTGTGGAGAAGATCAGGAGTTTGTAGAACCACGGTGAAGATGGTGTTTCGGATGGGGGTATCAAAGACGTGGGGGACAATGGCGAGATCGGGGATGAAGGGACGAGGGGCGAGGGAATCGTCGTCGTTGGAGTGAGAGGACATAAGGTTAGGGAGGGAATTGAGTGCAGCATCGTCCCTTATAAGCGGATAGAAGTTTGGTGGCATGGGATAGGTTTCCTTCGGGTTCCCAGGTGTTTTCCGACGATGGCCATTCTTTCCAAGATACGAGGTATTGTCGCCGACCACGAGTTCCCCTGTGTGAGAGGATTTCGCCTACTTCATATTCTTCTTCTCCATCAATGATGTCAGGAGGGGGAGATAGGAAGTTCGGACCGTGTTCGGCAGTCTTCCGATAGGTGGATAGCTTCGAAGCATGAAACATGTTTGTGATATGCCACGTAGGAGGGAGTTTTAGTCGGTAAGAGAGTGGAGATAAGACTTGAGAAATTTCAAATGATCCTTCTCTTTTTGGAGCAAGTTTTCTAGAAGGGTATCGGAGATGGAGGTTTTTGTTATTGAGCCATACCTTATCTCCGACTTTTCAGGGGATGAAGCGGGAATGAAAGTGTTCCTTCATGAGGCATTGGGCGCATTCATGCGCGTCCAAGGCTTCTTTTCGTGCTTCGGATAGCAAAGATAGACGAGTTTCGAGTTTGGGGAGAAAGGTTTTTCCGAGGGGGGGATAGGATCGGGGTTCATATCCAAGAATAAGGGAAAATGGGGTTTTGTTGGTGACAGAGTGAATAGAGGAGTTGTGACAGAACTCGGCCATGGGGAGCAGTTTGGACCATTGATCAGTACGTCCTTCGCAGAAGATTCGAAGATAGGTTTCGAGTTCTTGGTTGACTCGTTCAGTTTCCCCATCAGTTTGGGGGTGGTAGGTGGAGGAGAGGGCGACATCATATTGTAAGAGACGAGCCAGTTCTCGAGTGAAAGCAGAGGCGAATTGAGGACCCCTGTCCGAGATGCAGCAGTCATGAAGTCCGTAACGAGGGAAAATATGGATGAAAAAGAGTTGGGCTACATCGGCGGCGGTGATGGTTTTGTGACAAGGAAGCAGAATCACCCCCTTCGTAAGACCATGGTCAACCATGACCAAGATAGAATGAAAAGAAAGAGAGGGGGGAAGATCGGTAATAAGATCCATAGAGATTTGTTGGAAGGGACGAGGGGAGGAAGAGGCGAGAGGAGAGAGAGGAGGAGCGGATGGGTGGGTATTGGCCTTGTGGGATTGACAAGTGGCACAACCGAGAACAAAGCGGCGGACAAAGGTGGAAAGACCAGGCCACCAGTAGTCACCAGCAAGGAGGTTCTGAGTGCGGAGGATACCACCATGACCACCAGCGGGAGATTCATAGAGAGAGAGAACGAGATCATGACAAAGGGAAGGAGGAATGAAGAGACGGTTACGAAAGTACAGTTTAGAGTCAGAGAATGTCCAGTCAGAAAGAGAAGCACGGGAAGAAGAGAAGTGCCTTCGTGGAGGGCAGCGAGGGCAGCGGAGGCGAAAGGATCAGAAGCGGTTAAAGAAGCAATTTTATCAGCAAGGGCAAGATCAAGAGAATTAACGAAGAGAGAATCAGGAAGGATAACGACGTCATGGTTATCGAGAGAGACGTCAACATCGTCACGGCAAGAGAGAGCATTGGCGGGGGTGATGGAAGAAGCAGGGAGATAAGAAAAGATGAGATCAAAATCTTGGAGGAAGAATTGCCAACGAGCGTGGCGGCGAGAGAGTTTGCGAGGTTGACGGAAATAGATAAGATTTTTGTGGTCGGTGAGGATAGTGACAGGGAGACCGGTGCCCTGAAGTTAATGACGCCATTCTTCAAGAGTGTGAATAACGGCAAGAAGTTCGCGGTCGTAGATGTCATAATTGCGTTCCGGGGCAAAGAAGGTGTGTGAGAGGTAGGCACAAGGATGAAGGTCACCGTTGGAGTCCGATTGCATGAGGATAGTGCCAGAGGCAGTTAGGGATGCATCAGTCATGATAGTGAAGGGGCGAGTGACATCAGGCATGGTGAGGACCGGTTTGGCAAGAAAGGCGGATTGCAGGGAGGAAAAGGCGGTGGCGCAATCGGGGGACCAAAACCAAGGAACATTTTTTTTGGTGAGATCGATGAGAGGGCGAGCAATGGCAGAGAAGTTGGGGATGAATTTTCGGTAGAAATTGCAGAAGCCGATGAAGGAACGAACTGCTCGGACGGAACGAGGAGGGGACCAGGTTTCGATGGCAGAGAGTTTTGTGGGATCCATTTTGAGGGAGCCACCTGATATGACAAGGCCGAGGAAGTCGACTTCACAAGCGGCGAAGGTACATTTTTCGGGTTTAAGATATAGTTTGTGTTCTCAAAGACGAGCGAGAACTTTACGAACAAGGGACCAATGGAGGTCTAGATCATCTCCACAGTGAATGAGGAAGTCATCCATATAGATGACGAGCCATCCTTCGGCAATGTAGTCGCCAAAGATGTGTTGCATCAACGCTTGGAAGGTGGAGGGAGCATTGCAGAAGCCGAAGAACATGACGTTAGGTTCGAAGAGGCCATCAGAAGTAATGAAGGCAGCCTTCCAATGATCTTCCGGTTGGATGAGAACATTGTTATAACCCCAGCGAATATCCAATTTGGTGAAAATGGTAGACATCTTGAGGCGATCAACGAGGTCAGTGATACGAGGGAGTGGGTAAGTGTTTTTAACGGTGTGTTCATTCAGGTATCGATAATCTTGACAGGGACAGAGGGAAACGTCTTTCTTGGGAACAAAGAAGAAAGGGGAGGCTTGAGGAGATTAGGAAGGGGAGATACGGCCATTTTCGAGATTTTCTTTGATGAAGGAAGAGCAAGTGTCCCGTTCTTTCGGGTTGAGAGAGTAAGTTTTTGCAACTTTGGGAACAAAGGATTCTTTGAGTTTGATGGTATGGTCTAGGATGCGAGAGGGAGGTAATTCATCAATGGGAAGTTTGGTAAATACATCAGCGAAGTCAGAGATCTGAGATGGGAGTTCTTGTTTAGGTTTCTCAGTTGCCATGGCGAGTTCAGTGGAAATGGTAGTCTTTCGGATAGAGAGGCCGAATGGGATGTTGGAACGAAGAGAGTATTGTGGGGGGTCTTTTCCCAGATAGCAAACAAGATAACATTGTTCATCAGAGGCTAAGGGATCAGGAGTCGGGGTGTCGGGAATAGTGATCATACCGGAGGCCCAATTGATAACAGGATTGGCCGATTGCAGCCAAGGGAGTCTGAGGATGAGTCCTTCTTTTCCACAGTTGATAATGAAGAAATCTTGTCGTTCTCGTCGATTTCCGATGGACAGATAAAGGGAGGTGCGGTTTCTGAGAATCCCATTTTTGTTAGGAGTTCCGTCTACGTTGGAGACAGCAAGAGGTTTAGCCAGACGATATGTGGGGAGTTTCTTCTTCGAGACGATGGAGTCGATGAAATTTCCCGTGGCCCCACTATCAATGAGAGCAGTTACTTTGACGTTTTCAGAGGTTTTGGTTTTGGACAACAAGACGGGGATTCAGATAGATTTGGCATGTAGAGTTGTACAAAATACAGGAGCGAGGCGGTGAGGAGAATTAGATGTCGAACTAATCCCCCTTTTCAAAAATCCTCATCATTGGAGGCGACTTCTTCTTCAGCAATGTCAGAAACAGTGGCAATAGTTTCAGTATTTTTGTCAACAGAGGGAGTTTCTTCTTCATATACGGTGCGAAGTACCTTCAGAATTTCTTCCTTAGAGATGTTTCTGTCGGTGACAATTTCGTTGACATATTTCCCTAGGTCGGAGCGTGGGGGGGAACGATTGTTGGGACGAGGGAAAGGGGTGAAGGTGTTTTTCTTTTCTCCATAGTGATTCGAGGTGCGACATTCTTTTTTGTGGCAGATGAAGCATCGTCCTTCCTTTTCTACAGGAGAAAGACAGGTAGCACTGACGTCCATGGCGTTTGGGTTGGTTGAAGGGCAAGAAAAACCTCCCCCCCTTCCAGCAAGTACATTGGCAATACAGTGGAGTTGAGCGTGGTATTTGGCGGCTTGGGTGATCCATTCTTCGGCAGTCGTCGGTTGGGTCTGTTGACCAAGGATTTTTTCAATGATGTTCTTATCCATGCCCATGGCGAGGATTTCGAGGAGAGAGTCCTGATCAGTGATACCAGCTCGAGACGAATGAAGGTGAAATTCGGAAATGAACTTTTGGAAACCCCCTTCCTTGTCTCTGGTGTCTTGTCGGAGGGAGCGAATCTTTCGTCGGGCTTCAACCGCGACATTGAAAGGAAAGAAGGTGGATCGAAAGTCGGTTTGAGTTTTTGAAAAGTTTTCTCAGCGTTGGCAATAGCAGTATTGTCTATCTTGGCGTACCATCCTTCGGCAAATGGGGGGCCATTCCTCTTGGTTAACTTGTTTAGAAGAACTAGGACCTTCTGCACATTGTTGTACAGTGTCAAATTTATAGCAAAGTATGCCTTCATGGCCAATAGCCAATGGTTAGCATCTCTTGCTTCTCCCGAGAAGTCGTCAGGAAGTCCTGCTTTCAATTCAGAGGGCATATCGGGACCAGGGGAAACAACGATGGGATTGGGGGGCGAGGGGGATCGATTCGGTAGCGTTCTGATCGGTGGCACAATGGCAGGGCTGGCACCTGTCAAAGATCTTTCTGGTGGCGGTCCAGACTGTGGCGCAGATGGCATTTCTGCTGGGAGATAAAATGCGGCACGGGCGTCAGCAGCTCATTGGGCTTCTACTTCTTCAGCTGTAGGTCCTCGTCGGAGGGGGTTAGCAGCGGGAGTGGAGATTTGGACGAGGGAAAGATTCCTTGGAGGTCCCTCGTTGTCAGAGTCTGAAGGAGCATGGAAACTACGAGAATGTCGGGACGAAATGATGACTGTCTGCTAAGGAGCAGGAGGCAAGGAAGGAGCTAGTTCTTTTGTTATGCAAAGTGATAACAACTACCTTAATATTTAGACGAGGTACTCACGAAGAGACCAATCAAGTCTAATAGAAGGGATAGGAGAAAGTCTCACTTGTGAACGGTCAAGTGGAAGAAGAGTTAGATTACGCTGTATTGCGCAGAACTAGCTAAAGGACACCATCGTGCTACTGGGTATTTATAGAGCTCGTGAAAAGCATGGACCAAGCGGTGTAGGTAGCAGTGAGAGAGAGGAGAACATATAAGGAAGTTGAGATAGCGAGATAAGAGAGCGAGAGATAAGAGAACCGAACGACAAGAAGATAAGAGACAGAGATTACTCAATGGATCGATCGAGAAGGAAATGAGTATTATTGACAAGATGGAACAAAAAGAGGAGAACATTGAAAGAAAAAGAGACATCTACCGCACGTAATCCTTCGAAATCGACCGCAATTATAACACCTAGTAACGAGGATTCTGGAACTAGAAGAGATCCTGATCAGATAATCTCTATCACTCCACCACCTCAACCTGCACCCCATATTTATCTTCCATTACTCAACAACCATTACCGAATAGATCTGTTGATTATTCGAGACATTCATCACCACGATCATCAAAATCTTATCCTAAAATTTGGATACTTGCAGATCTACCTAAAGATCGTAAACGTATCATGGGAACATGGGTATATGTAACAAAGCATAGGTGTCTAGATCCATGTGAAAGCAAGCTAGACTAATATGGCACTTCAATCAATCATAGCAATCTGAGCTCCAACGTGTCTCTATGCTCAAAGTACAAATCCTTGGGGTTCTTCCTCCTCCTCCACCCATCCCACCCTTGCATCCTCACTGATAGATACTTGTTGAAACAATCATATTCATTTAGTCATGTGATTGTTTAGTCATCAGTCTAGAACTTACTTCTAGACTATTCTTTCATTTTCTATGATGACTGATAACCTTATTACTTTGCTTACTGATCAGCTTACTGATCATGACTCATATACAGTCATTATGACTCACATATGACTCGGTGATTACACGTTATTGGCTAGAACTCTTACATAATGTTCCACCACATTCTATATACCAGAACATGTACAAACAAGTCATGTAGTATATAAGAATCTTGGGCCCTTCAGGTCCATTCAATAAAAATGCTTTTACACTCTGTTCTTCCTTACTTTCATCACCAATTCTTTCTGTTACTTCTCATTGAATCAAGTTACTCAATCTTCCTAGTAAGTTTCCTACTAGAGATCCATTCTCTTTCATTCCTCTTGGAGTACTCTTAAGGAGTACACATCCCCTCAGCTGCGCACAAAGAACTGTAGAAGTTCTTTACTCTATCCCCGTCTCATCTCCGTGACCGTGACCGTGACCCCGCCCTTGCGCAACCATAAAGTGATGACATCGACAATAATAATGATGCAACGGCAACACAGCGACGGGAAGATGTCCCAATCCCTTCTATGTCTTTGTGCCACTACAATGACATGACGACGACCCAAATGACGTTGACAGGATGAAGATGAACGCAACAGCGACAAATGTCTACGACACAATGTCAGATACGTGTACTTGTTAAACAAATTAGAATTTACTCCAGATATGATTGGCTGTAAGTAGTACTATGTACATAGACTTTACGACTTTAGCACTTGATGAAGTTTGGACACTTTAGCTGTATTATTTACTGATGAAGGTTGTATATTGTGTGTGGTTCACCATGATCAAGTTCAATGAATTGGTACATTCAAAGGGGTGACAGACAAGCTTCGCACAACAATTTTAGAGATAGCTTGCCACACTGCTATTATGTAATATCAGTTCTGGGTTGATTTCAGTTTTTGGTCATGCCAACTTTCGTTTTCCACTCTCAAACTACAAACTGCATCATCAAGGTTGAAGGACCTTTCGACAACAACCTTGCCACCCTTTTCTCATCTCCATGTTGCACCAGCATTGTCTCACCTATCAAGCACCAACTGTTGTCAAAATCTATCAAGAAGTACAAACCAATAAAAACAAGTCCATTTTCAGTGCAAGCCCATCCAATCTAAAAAAGAAAGGAGGTACCGTATTCGCAGTTTCTCCTTCCTTTTTAGTCATGTCCATTTTCAGTCGCCCAATCTCAAAAAGGAAAGAGGTGCAGTGTCTATAGTTCTTCCTTCTTTTTTAGTCACGTCCATTTTCTGTTGCCAAACGACTTTCAATGGACAAGCAACAATGTCACACCCAAGAAGTTGGTCTATGTGAGCGACCAGGACAAGAGTTGTGTGAATACCTGTTCGTAGTCAATAGCCTCGATGTGGGGCATGAGCTCGTTGCAGATGCGCAGAGCGAGGCAAAGGTCGACGGACATGCCAGTGATGGTGACAAGCAATGATCGATGAGGGGTTGAAGCTGCACTGATTCACATGTTCATGCTTGATGTGTACAATGTTTTCAAGGACATCAGATAATGTCCACTATGATAGTCTCTTCATCTCTGGATGTCTTACGTTCCCAGGTCCCCAAGTTTTTCCCACCCCGATCTCGATTGATACTTCAGTTGTGGACGACATATCTCATTTCGAGGGCATCTGGTCAGATTGTCCAAAGGATTTTCAGCATCTTGCAGCCACCTCTGCGGGACAGGATGTCGGAGTAGCATGACATCACCTGTTGCGCCTCATCTTGTTTTAAACTTTCTTTTGTCTGGGGCAGAGAGTGACATACATGACATACGGAAGGAATTGTTGGCCATGCTTGAGGACCAGGTTGAGAACACAGCTCATCCAGTGTGGACAAAAAATTCGTTGCTGCTCAGGTTGGGCCAACTACTATACCAATCATGGTCAATGAATGCTGGCATACGATCAGGTCGTCTTGACGCTCCTTGTCACGTCAACAAATATGTGCATATACTGCGCCAAGATATCAGTTCCAACAAAGCAGAGAGCAACAAACACTCCGAGCGAGCAAGTGTTGAGGAGCTGCAGAGCGAACAGCAGCTTTTTCAAATCAACTCTTTGCTGTCCAACATCAATTACGCATTGATTGAGATATATGCTCATCTCGACAAATCCGATGGGAATCATGGGATGGAAGGAATAGTTATGCTCATCATTTTTCCATCTCTGTAACACATGATCTAACAGTATGGGACAATGTACCAGCACCTAGTGTAACATTGCCATTACTGTACAAAGAATGATTATATCCTGAAGAAAAACCTTGGTTTTGCGGTACTAGAGCTACCTAAGATGGACATTAAATGGTTCTCCTTTCATGCCATCATTGCCTTGTCAGTATTGAGAACCAGTGACGCTCTCTGCCCTGTATTATGCATGTGAGTTGATACCGCGAGTGAGTGAGTAAGAGAAATTATTACCGTGATAATGAAGGTTGAAGTGGCTTGGTACAAAATAGTAGATGCCCAGCAAAGAACATTTTTTTTTGCAGCACGAAGATATGTGGCAATGCGCACCGGCATGTCACCTGAGAGCCCAGCAAATCTCGTCCTCAGCTGCAAGCCTGAGATGAGTATAAGAATATATATTGATCTAGCGGCAGCTAAGGTTGCAAACTTGGTGCCCATATTATACCATGTGTGGAATGTATTCAGTGATGGTTGATTATTCTGTGGCAGATGCCCAAATTCAGCATCATAGATGGCTTTCAGGGAATTCAATTCCCAGGTTTGCTTTAAACTCAGTGTGGTTGCTCAGGTTGCTCAGTTATGATAAACACACTGATGAATAAACAGTAGCTCACCTTGTACTCTTTGCCACCAGTTGAATTTGATTGAGCATTGTTAAGAAACACACTCATAGGCTCAGACTATGGAGACCTGAACATCTCTCCATGAGTGAGCCAAGTGAGTCCTCTTGAAAGACAATACAAGAGGTTTTACGATGTCTGCTACTTCGGAGAACCAAGCTTCAACGTCATAGATTTCTGACCCCCATCGAGCAGCAGCTAGACAAGCAATGAAAGATTCTACCATCTCTATCACTGGAAGATGTGGTGCCTCAGCAGCCCTCCACCCATGGCTACTCTTTGCTTTCTTCTTCGGCCAAGCAGCACCTCGATGACAATTACCCTGACGGTCATGTGGTTGGAGTTCATCTGAATCGTGTCCATCTCCTTCAGCCACACGGAAGCGCTTGTGGCATTTTTGGCCCTCAGTATTATTGTTTGGATCTGCTGCCACCTGATCACCCTCACTCCCTTCACACCCATTTGAGTCAACATCATCACCTTCAGAAACAGATCGAATACGTGGCAAGGGAGACTTTTGCCGAGGGTGGATTATGGCTTGAGGGAGTCGTTCTGAACTTGTGGTCAAGGGCAAGAGAGAAGTGGACGGGGTTGGGTATGAACTCAGCAAAGGTGAGAGGTAAGGGGGAGTGGAGGTTACGCTCCCGCACTGACACCACCACGGAGGGAAGCGCGAGGGACCCCAACGAAAAAGATGAATTCGGAGAGCTGGTCCTCCACCTGTTGTATGAGGTCGTGGCTAACAACCGCGACTGCCTCGGCATGGTGGCGGAAGTCATGTCGACGGCTGTTGAGAGGATGGGAGGGCTGTCGGAAACCCTCCAGCAGATGGAGGAAAACAGGTGCGAACAGGAGGACCGGTATATGACCACACTCCTGGAGATCCTCAAGGAGCAGGCAGAGGCTCTGCGAGGGGGAAATGCAGGATCAGGAGGTGCAGACGGAGCAGGAGAAGGCGTCAGATGGGGATGAAGGTGACGAGGAAGTGCCAGTGGAGGTGACGTGTAGTGTTTAAAAGTCCGGTCCGGTCCGGTCTCTAATTTGGAAAAGACCGGACCGAGACCGGTCCTGGGAACTTCCTGATATGGAAAAAACCAGACTGAGACTGAAAAAGACTGCAGGATCGGTCTTTTTCGGACCGGACCGGACCGGTCTTTCAAAAAGACTGGAAGACCGACCTATTGAAAAATACTATCGACTCCTGGATTCCTGCACATAATTTTGCTATGTAAATCGGTTCAGAGACTGTCGAGATATTAGCATTTTAAAAGTACATGTCATTCTCGAGTTGATGGACTTACAAAACACATTTCGAGGTACCCGATCACGTGGGAATTAAGCTTAGCGATGGCTGTACCGGGTGTAGCCGAGACCC